>VYZW01012771.1:0-129583 GCA_013401315.1 Balaeniceps rex
AAAAAAAAAATCATGAAGCCTCATATAATGTAGCAACCAGGGAATACCTTATTAAAAATAAAACAAGCACAAAAATCCAACCTCTACATAGCTGCAGGCTCTGAGGCCAATGGCTCCTGCCATACCATCCACGTTTGCTTGGCCAGGGAAGTCACCCAGCCCCAGGTGCTGCAGGGGAGCCCCGTATCATGGAGCATGGGAGGCTCAGCCAGGGCATCCAAAGAAATGTCCAGCCCTGCAGAGGAGCCAGCAGGCTGGGTGCCCAGGCAAGACAGAACAGACATCTGCGCCACATCAGCACGAGGAGAGCATAGTGCCAGGGGTCTACAGCATCAGCTATCCTGAGGACAGGTGATTCAGGAGCTGGGGGACAAATTTCGCCCAAATCAAGACAAGCCACAGCAAGCAGCACTTGAAAAGACAGCGGGAAAAAAGCCAGGAGGCGTGGAAGAGCAAGATGAAGTCACAGGACCTCAGCATCATGACCTAGGGGATAGGACAGAAGGTGACAGTAGTTACATGGAAAAGGCAAATACTTAGACTGAACCTTCCTCTTTGAACAGGATGCAGAGAAGAGAGACAGAGCTTCTGCACAAACACTGTAAATCTAAGAAATAAGACATGATAATCAAGGGGGAAATATCAAGATATCAAGGGGATATCAAGGGGAAGACAATGCATGCAGGGAATTGAACTTTCCACCTACCAACGGTCTGTAGGCTGACCATCACCACTGAGGAACATTACTCTTTTGGGGTTGTGATAGCAAGCTCTTTGAAAATATCAATTCAGTGCACAGTCAAGAAAAAACCCAAACAATTGAAATGCTAGGAAGTACCAGGTGAGGAACTGAGAAGAAAACACAGCAGCATTACACCGCTGTGTAAGCTGTGCCTGTGCGGCACTGGTGCCCTCAGACCCATGCTGGGGGACTTGCAGAGTCCCCCACCAAGAAGGGACAACTGCTCAACCAGGCTGTCACCCTAGGAGAGAGGGAAAGGGGACCGTGATGAGCAGGGAGGAGGGACCAGCCACACATCTCATACCTGGAGACATTTCCCATGACTTTAGTTCTGCAGCATCCGATGTGCCCTTCTGTCCCACGCCAGGCAAATGTCTGCTTGGAGGAAGCACAATACATACAGCATCTCAACCAGCTGATATGCTGGGTTTCCCATTTCAGCCTTGCTTTGAGACAGATATGATTCAGCCAGACCTTGGCTGAGACTTTGGCTCATTTACTGCAATTACCTAAACAGGAGTGCTTGGACCCAGAGGTGAAGCTGGCAGAATTAACACCTGGGCTTGTTCCAGACTAGAGAATAATGTAAGGTGTAGGGTCACAAGACTATGGTCTTGAACTTGCCAATCTCAGAATGGCCTAAAAAAATACATTTTCACATGACCAGAGCTCCTGGATTCAAGTTGCTGGATCCTTGCACAGCAGTCTTGGGTCTGTTAAACTGGCTGAATAGCGTCTCAGGCACTGGGACAGGGAGAGCTACTGGGTCAAAATGGACCATGGAAAAACATAAGTCTGCTCCTCCCATTTGAGCTATGCTAACCAACAGGCAGACAGCAATGACCTCACTCTATTTTCCACTTTTACCGGCAAAGTTACACACACAAATCGATTAGGAAGTCAAAAGTGTGCCATTTTATGGTCAAATTTGATTCAATCAGGCAAACCAACAAATTAAAACTAGTTCTTGGGCAAAATACGTCAGCCATAATTTCTGCCTCAGATGGTGACCATCAGGAACAAAAATCTGGTTTGCAAACAGCCTCTCCAAGCAGTGCTGGTCCAGATGCAGTTTCCATTTTCCCATGCCTAAATAAACGCTCTGGCATGCTTTACAGGAGCGGCTCAGCAGCACAGCTAAAGGTTTCTCAAAACATCAAAGAAACAGAACAGTAAAACCCATCAAAATTTTACTAATCAAAACTACACGTAATTGTCAAGCAAAGGCAGATAACAGAACTCGGGCAATCTCTGTGAACCCACAGCTCACTCAGACTTAGCAATTAAGCAATCAGCATCTGCTGCCGCCAGAGTAGCTGCGAAACTGTGGGGTAAAAGTGACAGCTCACCAGCACCAATTAGCTGCTAATGAACATCAGCAATCCCCCTGGTGAAGGGAGCTTGAGACAAAACTAAGACCAAAATACCACCCACGCTTTATGCCACCATAAACTGGTACCTCCGCTGCAGGAGGATGCTCCGTGCCCCTGCCCTGCTGCATCCGTGTGGGCAAGGGAGCCCATTGGATTAAACCCAGCTGGAGGAGAAAAGGTTGGTTTTGAAGTGTTGCTTTTCCCAGGTCAGTCAGCTGCACAAGGGAGAGCCAGCCTATAATAATTTAAGCAGTACTGCCATTACATGTGAAATCACAGCCTTAAAAGAAGTCAGTCAATTTAAACCTGTTCCTGAAGGGGAATAATTAAACACTCCAAAGATGTGGGAGAATTTTAAGCAGTCAGCAAGGATTTAAGACAATATATCATTCCTATCCAGAATTTAAAAAAAAAGAAAAAAAATGATTAAATGTAGGCAGGTAAAGCAGACTGTTCATTGCTGACTGAAGGGAACCATGTCAAGAGGAGCCTCAGTCAATCAAAACCAGTTCACCTCTCCAGACTGAAAAGAGATTGAAGTAGTTTTGAAGAAAAGCCTGTGGTTGCACAGTCTAGCTCAGCAATAGTGACGTATAACCTGAAAGATGATGAAAAAGTCTCAGGAACAGGAAAATCTAAGCATAACTCCAGAAACAGGTGGAATGACCCTTAAGAAAGGAAAGGGGCAGAAAGCCAAAAGGCTTCCAAGGGAATTGATGCACAGGTGATGCAGGTGTGTCTGGTGGCAGGTCTTGTAGACACAGGAAAACCTGAGACCTGTGTAGGACCATCTCCTGCAAAAACCGTCTGCAGATGCAACAAGAAGCACTCTGCTGAAAAAATGCTAATGGGGAAGCAGTGCAAGAGGTTTTCCAAGTCTAAGAAAACACTTGATACTACTGGTTTCAGCAGACTACAAGGGGAACTTCAGATCCATCCTGGGCTCCCAGATGTGAAAAGCCATGAGGATGCAAAGCACGAAACATCCTCACTAATAAGTTTATCGGGATCATGTGGAAAAGAAGTCTCTGAGTACATAGTGGAGCCGGGCATCCACTACCATTTGCCAGGCATCTCTGAAGTACCCCATCCTCCAACATTTTCATTAGCCACTTTCAGAGAACTAATCAGCTTGACTTTACCATTAACCTGAGGAAAGCTCACATACGTGGAGCAGAGGCGTGTTTGCAGGGAGAGGCAATGAGCCAGCAGTCCCTAGTGAAAATGAGAGTAAAATAGTCAGCACCTTTCAGTGTTTCAGATGATACCTGCGTGCAATATGGATTATGGAAAGGTGCCTCTGTGAGCATTATTCAGTGGCAATAGTTCAATCTTAGTACAGTAGTGAAGGATAGATCCAAGACTCCAAAAATAACTAAAAACTCATCTTAGCACAAGGCACTGTAGCCACTATGATGTTAAAGAAGAAATCACAGAGAAAAGAAAATCTGTACATTTATGAAATCAAAGCTCTGTGTAAGCTTTTTTAAGGTAATTAATATGTTTTGGCATCTCAGTCATGTCTGACACAGCAGATAATATACTGGACTCTGGGAGAACTGAAACAGTTGCAGGGGGTGACCAGAAAGGCAGCTCACCATGTACTGAGCATTACGCCCCAAACAGGTGTTGACCTAGATAGAAATGAGGAATTGGCTGGAAATATCAAAGGTTTTGTGTTTAGGGAACTTTTGGTCTTTCTGAATCTCTCAAAGTACTACAGAACTGGTAAAATTGGTGAATAAGTGAGAATTCTTGGAGAAGGCATGAAGGAAAGAAATTATGCCAATCTGCAGATCACTGCAGAAGAGAGAAACAACAATCTTGCAGGAGGATGGGAGGAAGGAGTGTGAACTCTTAAGAAAGTCAATGGCTTTTCCTTCAAAGGGGTAAAAGCAATCTATTAGAAGATCACACACACAAAAATAAACATATCAGACGTTTCTTGTTGATGGGGGATGAACATCTAGCAAAAGCTAAAGAAAATATCTCCACGCATCACCCATTTCAGAATGCCTTTAGAAAGAACACGAAGATGAAATGGGAAAAAAAGAAGCATTTTTACAGGCAGTCTAAGGACACAGTCCAAGACCCATCAGCATTTACAGATTCTCCAAGAGCTTTGAAGCTTTCTGTCATATTGCAACATCTTGACCTCACTGATCTCAAGCTCACATTCAAAGGTAGTCAAATCAAAGGCAATGACAACACTCAATGAGACTGCGACATGACTAGTAGCAATTATTTGAATCGCAGGGTTCAGTGATCAAGTCTGCCCAAAGCTCAGTTTGGCTTAGCCTGTGAAGCCATGAGGAATGGACTTAGGAGAGGGCTAAAGAAATCCCTTCACGCCTACCACACCTCCCAGTGCGCAGCACGAATTTTTCATGTGAAGGGGAAGAGATGCATGGCTGCACAGGACCCTTCATCCACTAAGCAATTGCATCCAAGCCCTGCTGCTGCTTTGATGCTTCCCTAACAGAAGCTTCATTCATTTGCAGCAGTCTGCACATTGCAAACAGCTTGGCAAGGTCACCATTTGACAATATAGTAAACCCGGTGTTAGGGCCCCTAATTCCAGCCGCGAAACACTGCAGCTTTATGATACAGACAACTGATCTGACATGAACTCACTCTACCAGTCCAAATTCATTCAAGAGTTTTTGATTGGCTTGACAAAAAAATGCTGACAGGTTACAGGCTGGTCAGGTCTCCTCTGACTGTGGCACGCCACGCTGGACACGGATGCCATAAAGCCAGCATAAAATCCTGAAGCTGGTATAAGCACACTGAGGTGTTCCAGCAATGCAGAGATTTGGTCCGACTGATGACAGAAGATTGTCAGACACTACTGAAAAGAGAGTCTCTTTAAGCTCAGTGCTAATACAAGGCATAACCTCTGGACTAGACCGGCATGCCTGGCAAACATGTTGCAGCACGTGAGTACTATAGGGCTCACCAATACCTTTGGGGACTGTCCCTTCCCTTACAAGGGCCATATCTGGCAGTCTGGAGTGCCTTATTTCTGCAAGCACTGGGGCTTAAAATTTAAAAGTATTGTTGGCAGCGTCCATGGTTGCTATTACTGTGGACTCCAGTCCAATTTTTGTTACCGTCTCCCACTCCAGTGCAATACAAATGATTGTGGAAGGGGGTTAATTTCTTAATTTAAGAATCATTAGTGAGACAAATTGCACTGCGCAGCTGTCTCAGGTCTTTACTAAAACATCTCTACCAGCTGAGGATTTGTGATTCAAGTTGACCGGCTTTGTTCTCATATTTTTGACACCAATAGCGATAGTCATTTTGGGTCAATTAAATGTTTTCTTCTTTGTTTATCACTATAAGTCTTTATAATATATCTGGCAGCATTAGTCCATCTGAATAGGAGGACACAGCATCCCTAATGTATGTGAACTTGCAAATCACAAACAAGTGGATAAATACCAAAAGGCCTCACTTTCCCATCTGAATTCTTCATCTCCCCAGTTATTTGCTCACCCATCTAAGGGCCTCGCAGCAGCATTAGGTGCAAGGTTTGTCTTCATATAATGATTTCAAATACAGTTTTTAATTGCTTCTTTGTGACCCTGAGAAGTCAGCTCTGTCAGCACAAAATTATTAGGTGTGATTACACAGCAAAAGCAAATACCGTTGCTGCATGTGCTAGCGTGCCCATCCAAACTCCACCAAAGTGGCATAGGCAATAGGAGCAGCAAAGATGCAGAAGCATGGACTTCAGTTTCTGCTAGAAAGCAGCACTCGTAAGTGCAATTCCTCAGGAGCTTTTACTCTGCTTGTTAGCAGGAGCTAATACCCATGTTAATGCTATTGTTACTGTGCCCTAGAGCCAGCATGGTTACAGCAGCAGACACTGCAATCACTCCTTCATTTGGTTGTGTAGGCATGTCTGCTGTTTCAGTTAATAACCTCAGACTTGGCCTTAATTCAACATAGCCACGTTGATCAAGCTTTTGACACTGTCTCCCTCAGCTTTCTCATTTGGAAGCTGAGGAAGTACAGGCTGGATGAAAGGACTTTTAGATGGCTTGAAAATTGGCTGGGCCGCTAGGCTCAAAGCGTGGTAATCAATGGCTCAACATCTGGTTGGCAGCCAGTAATAAGCAGAGTGCCTCAGGGGTCAATACTGGGGCTGATATTGTTCAATATCTTCATCAGCTACCTGGGTGATGAGACAGAGTGCACTCTCAGCAAATGTGTGGACAGTACTAAATTAGAGAGGGTGATTGACACGGCAAACAGTAGAGCTCCAATCCAGACGGACCTTGAGAAACTTGAGGATGGGGCCAACAGAAACTCCACAGAGTTCAAGAAGAAGTGCACAATTATGCATGTGGGTCTTCATCACGCCTGGCATCAGTCCAGGCTGGGAACTGGTGGGCTGCCAGGGCAAACAAGCCTCCAGCACACTCTTATCCTGAATAATGCAAATCTCATCCTGGGCTCCACTATAATGAACAAGGCCAGTAGACTGCAAGAAGTTACCATCCCCTCTGCTCAGCACTGGGGAGGCCACACCTCTGCCACGTCCAGTTTTGGGTGCCCAAGTTCAAGAGTGACATGGGAAAAGCAGAGATGAGCCAGCAGATGCTATAAAGATGATTGGGGTCTGTGGCTTATGGGCTATGAGGAAAGGCTGGGGGAAACAGGCCAGTCTAGTCTGGCCAAGAGTAGGCTCAGGGGTGATCTAACTGTAGCCTTCACCTACCTGAAGGACAGGCAGGAAGATGGAGCCACTCTTCTCAGTGGTGTCAGATGATATTACAACGTCCACACATAACAGCATTGGAGGCTCAGGCTGGACCTTAGACAGGCCCAGTCCCTGAGAAGGTGGTGGGCTCCAGAGCAGGCTCCTCAGAAGGACAAGTGGGAACTCCCTCCAGAGGCTTCCAAGACTTGGCTGGACAACACCATGACCTGATCTGGCATGAACAGTAGTCCTGCTGCAAGCAGTCAGTTTGACCAGAGACTTCCAGAGACTCCTTCTCACCAACACCTCCACAACTATTCAGTTGAAGTCTAAATTTCTGAGTTTTTTCAAAAAGGTAACATATACTCAGAACTGTTGAGAAGATAATTTTGATGATCCAGTTCACTGTCGGTCAAACCTGAGCCCTATGAACCCCTACCTTATCACAAGAGCTGCTGGTTGCAGGACAGTGGTAGACGTTTTAGAAAGATGCATTAATCTCAAACTGGAGGTAAATAAGAGATACCATACTTCCCAAGCTAAGTTGCTCCACTGATTTACTGTGCTAGAAATGTGAATTTTACTTCTAGACTTTTGTTACCTCCTCATCCAGCCACAGAAATATGGCATCGTTTTATTCTGTGATTAAAGTTTTCTTTCAGTGTTAGCCTGGGCAGATAATCAGAACACTTATCAGCTTCCTAATCTCATTATAAAACTTTCTTCAAGTATCAAGAAATTCTTTTGTCACAAATCATATGCCCATAGATACACCAGATTTTACCACCTGCTCACATTTTGAAGTAATTTAACTAAGGAAAAAAAGCCTTAGAAGTCAGGGGAGATTAAATTCAAGTTATTGCTTACAAAACCTTACTTCACTATTTCCCTGGACTTCCACAGAACCCAAGAATTTCTTGGCAGAAATACAATACCCCTTCCTAACGGTTACAACACTGGCTACATGGCCATCAGGCACCCACTCTTTCCTCTTTTATGCCTTCAACTTCCCATCTCTGTGTCTTAGTTCGCATGGTCAAGAGCCACTCATTACACTGGGATCAGAAAAAGGTTTATTGTCTTCACCATATGGGCATCAAAAATAAAATGTAATTAGAAAAAAGGAATACCTTCAACATCCTCCTTGGGGGATTTCATGGCAAGAAACCCACCCCATGGCTTTGCAAGAGGTGAGCAGGTGTGCTGCTGCAGCTGCTCAAGGGATTGCCTATGCCAAGTCTGAATGCCTTCTGAAATCCCACCTTGCAGATACTCTTTGCAGTGATGTTTTGACCTCTGGGAATAAATACTGCAAATTAGTGTTCTAACTTTGCATCTTTCTACAAATTAATTCTGTTGAGACAGTAGATAATATTCTAGTGATAACGCACCTCTCCCACTCTTTCTTCCAGAATAAATCACTGACAGGATCTCCTGATGAGCTTTTAAATAGGGGAGATCAAATTATATGTTTGCAAGTAATCATTTAAAAATAATAATATCCTAGAAAATCTACAGCATTGTTACAGAACAATGGGTTTAATTATTGAGAAATGAGCTATTCGCAAGCAATTTTACTCATTGCTTGTGCTGATCCCGGGTCTGGGAAGCTCTGAAGGATAAGAAAATTGGAAGAAGCTCTTTGAGGGTAATTTGAGTCCCTGCATGTGAAAAAGTGAACAGAAGAGGTTATTTCTTGAGAACAATGCACAATTAGGAAATGCTATCACCAAGGTTCAAGGCTTAGCCCCATTTACAGCCACACAGACTGAAGAGCTGGGCTAATAAGCACAGGAGGACAGAGCTCAGTCTCCCAGTTTGAGAGCTAGGCTACATTACAGGGAAAATTCTTGCCGCTTTGTTGCACATGGGAGAAAATTTAGGCAATATGTGCACATGAGCACAGGTCTGTCCAAGGTGCTACTATGTTTTAAATGGTCATCCTTAGAAGAGGATCTAATTAAGCCCTTTTTCTCCCTCATGCTCCAAAAATGGGGCGCAAATCATGACCACCTCCTGAGAAGGGCATTGCTGAAAGACGACAGAAGATTCCCACTGCAGCAGCTCATGCTTTGTACTGTTACTTCTGCTGTCCCTCTCCCACGTACATTTATGTTTCATTTCATTCTTAAAGCTTAATCATATCTCCAAAATAAAACTGCAGTCAGGCCTTTTTGCACCAGGAAACTCATGTCTATCCAAGTTCTTCCCTCCCTGCTCCTCCTGCAGTGTTTGGCATACAGCCTTTGCAAGTGCATGCTCCCAGCTTTGCATGAGAAACTTTCCAAATCAAGGTCCCCTGTTTCCTGCTTTCAGAATTCCTCCCCTGAAAGCCATTGCAGTCTCCCTATCAAAAGCAATAACATAAGGATGGAAGGACACCTTCCTATCTGTTGCCTCCTTTATTTTCTGTCTGGTACCACATTCGCTTTTTGTATTAACTGCATCACATTTTGAATTCATTATGCCAATGCTTGGGAGACTCTCATCAGGCTCTGGGCTTGATGGAATGCACCTCATTTTGTCAGCTCTTAATTGCTCCAGAGCTGTCTTTGGATCATCTCCACCACAGCAGGAGATGCTGGACCACATCAAATCCAGTTACAGCTTTGACTGCTGCCTTTGCACGGTCTGCTTGACACTAGGTTGGGATTCATTTACCTGCATACAATGACTTTGGATTCCAGGCTCCTTCCTACTCCACCATACCCACGGATGATCCACCTCTGCCCGCATATTGTTGTGTGGGCACCCGAGGAAAGAGCACACGCATGTGAGGACCCTCTTGCTGCAGTGCACCATGGCTCAGCCCTCACAATGCACCATGCTCAGGCATCGTCTTATCTTTCAAAAGTACAGTCAGTTTTCTGATCATAATCCCCACCTAAGTGTCCTCTAGCTAGCCTTTCTGCCATAAATTGGGATAGTAATGTGCTGTAATCACATAATTCCTGTCAGTAAAAGTAAACAAGAATGGCTGAGTGATTTCCAAACAACACACTAATGGCCAAAGTAAAAAAAAATCTCCTGCTTCACTTCTCCAAATCTTTCTTGAACCAGCCTTTTGCTCTTCATATTTATTGTAGGTTTTTTCCTCATTTTTAGGTTTATTTACCCAGAGCTAATGAATAACGCTGTGAACATATGCTATAAACCACCATTAAGATGAAATTTGGAGAAAAGAAAATTACTTTGGTGTGAGAGCTGAGAGTATGTATAACTAGTAAATGCCCAGTACAGATATTTGAAGGCTTCTTAGGAGAGGTCTCTTGAGATTTCTTGGTCAAAATGAGCCATTCTGTATGAATTATCTCTTTTCAAAGCTATACTCATTTTTCTAACAGTTTGATGCAGATGCTGTTCAGGCAAAAGAGTCTACTATGGACTTTTCCCACATTTAAGTCTTTGTATCTCATTTTTACTGATTACCACAGCTGTTAAAAGCAGCAAGGTAAGCAGTACCAGCAGATGATACCTTGTATACCAATTTTAGTGTGGTTTTTGACCATCTTTCAATAAACTCTTGCAAGCAAATATAAGCATGTGAAAAAAACATTTGGGAAGAATTTAGTGCACCAGCACAAAACTTGCTGGAAACTTGGGTTCGCAGAGGAGCCATGAATGACTCATTGTCAGAATGAAAGACATCAAGGAGGCTTTTCCAAAGCACATCTGTCTAATATTATTTAATTTTTCATTAGCGACTTGGATGCTGCCCTGTAGAGGATGCTTATTAAACTGGCTGGTAAAAAGGCCAGGAGGAGCTGCATACCTGTTGGAGGACAGGATTAAAGCCCAGAATAAGTCTGAAAAGGATTTTTTTTATTATTATTAAAATGAGACTATCCAATGGGATAAGTGAAAGATTCTCTACTATGCTTGCAGAGTATTAGGTTACACTAGCTCCTAAGCAAATGCTGAATAATGGCAGTACAACCAGGATCTGAAGTCCATTTCAGCAAACATCTGTTGACTTCCAGCAGACCTTGAGAACCTGGTGGCCATAAAGGAAAAAGGACATGCAAGAAACAGACAGGGAAAGCCAATCAGCTTGAGACAGTTCCTAAGTCTGCCAGCTCTTGAGACAGCCAGTGAAAATGTTCAAATCCAGGACCAGGCATTTGAAAGAATACAAAAGACCATTGAGACACAGGGACTCAGCATGCCAAGAAACAGCTGAAGCTGCAGAGCCATGCACGTTAACTTTGGGTTCAAAGGTGAAGCTGCCATAAACCCTTGGAAAGCACCACGAGGAAGCAGCCAAGCAACTGCAGCACACATTGCAGAGACGAGCACTAGGACGTGAGGATGGAGTGCTTGCCCTGAGAAGTCAATCATCCTGGCAGGTACACAAGCAGGCACAGCTTCTAGAGGACATCTGAAGGCCTCTGGGGCAGAGATCAGTCTTATGTACATGTAACATTTTGATAAAAGACCTGAAGGGAGTCTCCAGACCACTCCTTTGCCTCTCTTCAGAGATGCAGCATGTTTAAGCACACAAAGACCTTTCCTGATCAAACCAGAGGCATTTATTGTTCTTAGGTGGTGAGGTTTGAGTTCCTCTCAGAATGATTTTTAGAAAAAGTTATTCCCCACTTCTGGTGGGGATAAGCAGTGAAATCTCTAAGGCTCTGAAAGGACAAGCTGCACTTGCCTGTTGAATTCAGAACGTATTTCAGTATGATCTCAACTATTGATTACTTTCCTCAGTCTAATATTGTTGCTCATGATTCTGGAGTCACATCAGTCACAGAACAACAAGCACCTTTTAAACAGAACTGTATCTTCTGTCATTTTAACAGAAGCACAGGAGCTGGAAGATGGGAAACCCCCAACAACCAGGATGTGATTCAGGTTTTCTTGGGATTCCAGATGACAAAGAGTACAGAAAGTTGAATGTGTTTGACAGCTACAGAGGACCTAAACTGAGGAATATCTTTCTTGGAGTAACTGATCGTTTCCTTAGGTCTAAAGGAGATGCCAGACTAGTTTTGCTTACTGTCAGCCCAAGCCAATGCCAGTCACTTGAGCAAGAGTGGGTTTTGCCATGCTGCTGGTAAAAGAGAAAGATAAAGCAACTCAATCCAGTGAAACCATCTAGCAAGCCCAAATCGACAGCATCCTCAAAGGGAATCAACAATTCTGAGGCTTAGCCTGTGTGAAGTCCAGTGGCTGACCTTCAGAAAGTCAGGTGCAGCATCATGTAGCAGACAGCTTTTTGGGAAGCTTCACCACAGCCCCTCCACTTGCTGGGGCTGCTGACGTAACAGGACTTGAGGTTTTCCCTTCCCAGGTCACTCTGTTCCAGCACACAAGCAGTGTATTTGTCTGCTTTGTGAGCTTTCTCCATCCCCTGCACCCAGTAGATAATATCTGTGTTTCCAACCCACCTCTCACTGCCTGGGGTGCATGCACTTACCTGGCCTTAGTGACCCAGTGTTTATAATCCTTCCCTGGACAGCTCAGCTGATCCTGCTTTTCACAGAATTTTCTCAGGCTAGCTATGGCTTTGCTTATTGTAGCTGGAGTCAAGTCCAATGGATAGACCAAGTGACTTTGAAACCTTCTGTGTTTACATAGATGCCAGAGTTTTCAAACAGAAAACCCAGTTCCAAACATCTCTGCAGTCTCATTTGCTTTATGTCCAGCTATAATGACTGTAGTACCAGCTGTTTGTGTTTCAAACTTTATTTCTGCGAGCATTGTTTCCTTGTCTTTTTCCTCAAGCAATACCATAAAAAGCTCTAGTTTCATTTTCTCCCTTTCATCCTTGCATTAGCTCTGTAAACAGACTCCTTGCTTCCTACTCGACTAAACTCTTTGTCTAGAAACCTCAGCTGTCTGCGCCCAGCGTTTTGTTTTCTCTGGTCATAGCTGCTGCTTTGTTTGTTCATTAATGACACTGCTCTTTGCTGTGATCCTACATTGCTTTCTTTTTTGCTAGCAGGGTCCTAAACTTAATGACTGGGGAGTTTTCTCTGAAGGCTGCACAGCACACTCATGTTCACAGGGTGAACAGCAGACTCATGAAAAGCATCCAGCTCAAGAAGTGCTTGTACCTGGAGAGGCGTTCAGGAGTGCATAGTTGGCTGTTCAGGCCACACTGAGTGGCCAAACAATAAATCATTTGTTTTTTTCACTCCCAGAGATAGCCAACTCAGTTTTCTCTAAGAGCCACTGTCCCAGCTTGTACTCCTTATACCACTTCTCAGGTCTGCTTAAGAAAAAAAAAAAAAAAAAAATCTTCTGCTGGTCTTGTATGTTCAGTGTTTTTAGCCTCTTGGCATCTAGGCTCAAGGGACACCATCGGGTTATGTTAGAGCCAAAGAGCATCTGCAACAGTAAGAGAGTGGAAAGCACCCACAGCAGTTCACTCCCATCTGCAGCTCACAGCAGTTCGCTCCCACCTGCAGCTCTTCAGTTTAGTTTTCAGGGACCCCAGGTGTCCCCTAACCCCATTCGAATACCTCCCCTCTGATCTGTGAGCTCTGTGAACCCAGTCTCCCCCTGCTCACATCCTTCACCTCTGAGAGCTGGTCTGATCTACCACAGGAGGCTCTCTATTAGCGATATGTACTTGAACCATCCCATGGAGACACACCAGCCTCCATCCCAAGTCCTCCTCCACAAACCCCCCTAGCAGGATCTCTTCCAGAAGGGCCCTTCCCCAGAGGGCCTTTGCTTTCCATATATAATCCTTCAACAGCAACCGGTACTTCCTCACTCCTATATTTTCTACTGCCTAGATATAATTTCAGGTAAAACCCACCTTGGCAGCTTCCCTTGCTTCAGAGGGGTAACTGCTACCCTTTCCTGGGCTCAGTCCCAGAGTTGGGAGCATGGGGCTCCATTAGCATGGGCAGAGGACCATGCCACCATCAGTGCCAAGAGCAGCCAAGACACTGCACTGGACTCCACAACACCTTCCATTTCACCCATCACCAGACTGGTGAGGCAGTTTCCATTGCACATGTGCCCACAGTGGGCTCCTCCTGTGACTACCTCTCAGTTCTAGAATCAACTACATCAAAATGCCCTAAAGTAATCAAAACCACTGTATCAATATTACTGTGTCTTCCCTGAAGCTACCAAGCAGAGAGGACCTCCACCTTCACCTGCACTCAAACACCACTGGTAAAGGGCATCAGATGTAGATGCTATCCTAGCAGATGTGATCTAGCTTTCATGCTTTGAAAGCCAGTCAGATCTCACCAAACAGTGACCACTGTCAGCTCAATGCAGCTATGGATGCCACTTGTCCCCCAGCTGACAAGCTGGTCTATATAACACACTGCTGGTCTTTAGACAGTGTGGGAAAAATTGTCTCCATCAGTCCTCCCTGCTCTTGAACCTCAAGGCCTCTCTAGGGAGGATTTTTGTGCTGTCTGATGGTAGAGGTCTCCTTTTCACCAGCCTCATCCCCAGCCAAATTCCCATTGCTATGCAAGCAACACCTTAAACCTCCTGCTATCCTGAAAGGACGATAAACATCTGCTAGGTCATTATCAAGGCTTGTAAATGGTCCACCTGGGACAACAACAGCTAGAATTTCCATGTCACTTTAAACACCTTTGGAGACTGTTTTTAAAATCTACACCAGAGCCTAGTTATCATACCAGCCTCTGTTACAGGAAAACTCATTGCAATTCTTCCGTAAGAAGTCCCATCCCTCTGTGTCTTGCCTCACACTTCTTGGCACCTCAGAAAGGCTCTTCCACTCCCTGGAGAGCCCTATTGTCACCCTCAATGAAGACAATGTTCTCTCACCCTCAGTGGAGTTTCTCAGTAGTACTTGCAATGGGTTGGGTATCATTCACAGCTGCCTTTGCCTAAGCATGAGCTGTCCTATACATAACTAGCGTTTAGATTAAAGTTTGACTACATCAGAAATGATGTTAAACTCTTTATCACTTAGTAAATAAGTTGAGTTCACTGTGTAATGTTGCTGTAGTCCTATTTCATCTTCCTGCCCTTGAACAAAGCCATCAAACTAATGATTTACAGCCAGCTAGTGGGAGGTGCCCTGTTTATTCCTTCATGGCCCTTACACTTTGAAACACTTGGATGCCATGGGGACTCTGAGCAACTCATTAACATGGCCTCAGTAGAGAAACACTACTCTGGAAATTGCAATCCAGATTAATATTACAGGGATGTAACAGCAGCAGTTGAAATGCCCTCGGCATTCCGTATTCCAAAAGCAGGCTAGAGATCAGGCCTTTATGCTCCTGAGGTCAATACAGTCTAACACACCAGTGTCCTTCAAGTTCAAATAGATACAACTTCATCCTTTTTGATACTCCTAGCAGCATTCCTATAAAAAGGTTTCACAACCTCTAGAAAGGCCAAAAAGCCACCTCACCTATCAATTTGCCAGGTACTCTATTCTGAAGACTAGCTTTCCACTGCAAACACTTCTGTACAGCACCATGCCTCCAAGCCCACTGCAAGGCATCTCCTCCCTTCTGCAAAGAATTGCACCTAATTTCCTACAGTGTCCTTATAGAAGGGAGCTTGGGTCCCATCTCTCTATACTATTACCCATCCCCAGCACTCCCTGCTCACACCTCTATCTTACAGCTACTGGCCAAATGGCTACTCTATGTTTACCACATCAGTAAGTGTCTGTCCATGGTGTCCAAGGTCAGTAACACACTCCTACAGGGGCTGAAGTCCTCCTCCTTGTGCTGATCCCTGTCCACTCCAGGTATAGTATGCACTGGCTTTACCAGTTATCACTGCCAGCCCCAAATCTGATCTCCTGCCTTCCTCCATCCCTCCAGCCCCCGCATCCAGTCCCTTGAAATACTCCTCACTTCCATAACCACTGACCAGTCTTTCAACAGTGGCTGTGCCTGTTTCGGTGGCTTTCCATTAGGAGTGCCATTTAAGTGTTGAAGTGAGCCATCCAACTTACTGTGTTCTCAAGGTTCCCTCCCCCTCCTTGCATCAAGAGATGTTCCCTTTCCATCTCCTTACCTTGTTTTGCTGCAGAATCCTCCCAGTCCAGCAGGAAAAGCACCAGTATAATCAAATAGCATCTCTCCAGGGCCCTACAAGTCCACCAGCTGTACTGCCTTCCTCCACAGCCTAAAGCCCTTCAAGCTTCCATAACAGAGGGACAGGCTCCCTTCATCTGGCATGCAGGTAACAAGAAACTCCAGTTACTCTCCTACCCCCACAAGCAGTCTCCACAGACTTTCAACCCCATCCTTTTGCTTGTAGGTCCTTCCTCACACCCCATTCCTTCCTCCAGGCTACAAGCCTAAGAGAAGCCAGATGAGGAGACCCTGCTAACCCACTACCTCCTCCCACCCAGGGTTTATCCCTTGCTCCTACCCCAGGCTTAGGGCAAGAGACATACCCTGGCCAGCAACCACCTGGAAGCACCCTAGACCATAACAACACACACCCTCCCAAAACACCAGACCCTCATCATGCCATCAGCTTTTATAGTAGGGCCTGGGCACTATAAGCCTCCTCTCTCCACCCTTAGCTTTCCTCTCTCTTTTTAGCAGGCATGTATTATGGTTCACAATGACAAGGTTGCTGTCACCTGCAGGTGGTTTCCTACACTGCTCCAAGCCCACCAGGAGTGGGGAAGCAGCAGCGAAGCTCCCACCTAGCTTGCAAAACAAGTGGGAGTCAGTGGCTGTTCTCCTTCTCCTCTTCTCTGAATATGTGCTACTGGAATTTTAAACAGATTATGTAAGTGGCTCTCATTTAATCCATCTGAACTATCCTCTTTTAATCACATATGAGATCAAAGCAGCTGACTGTGAAATGAGTAGGGAGCAGCACAGGCTCTCCCCTGTGCAAGCTGGCCTGCAGTGGGTGAAGAGGGGACAGGTTGTGGGAACACGTGCCAGGGCATGATGCCTTTTCAGTTTTTTTTTTTAAATACTCAATAGCAATATGAGAAACACAAGTGCTATTGTCACTTTCTATGTATTTCTTGTGGCCCTTCCTTTGTGCATCTGCATCCCAGAGATACAGAAGGACATGCCTGTGCTATGGATGTGGGGGCATGGCAGCTTGGCTGGGAAGCTGTTCTTCAAAGAGAGAGCAGCTCGCTCTCTGAGATTTATATAGTTTACCTTTTTCATTTCTTCTCCTGAAGTCTGACATTTAAAAATGTGTAATTGTGTTTATCCCTGGCAAGCTGTGAATGGCTCCCTGGGCTGCCCGTGCCTCCTGCACTGCTGTATAAATTACACTGACAACTCCTTATTACAAAGGGAAAAATAAGTTAATGGAAAAGCAAAACAGAAATAGATGCATAAAAATCCCAAAGTGCCCAAGTCAGCAGAATTGCCCCCACGTGACAGTCGTTGCCAGTATTTAATTAAACAGAGATCGATTGTGTGGGTGAGTGTGAGTTGGTGTGTATGCACGTGCAGGGGAGGAATCGGTACATTTATACTGTATTTATTTTTTTGATAGTAAAGAGTTATTGATGTTACACCGAAGGCTACCCCGGCAGGGTGATAAGCAGTGTGGCTCGAGGAGGGAGGGGTATGCACAGCCTACCTTGGGCAGGTTCCCCATCTCTCCATTCATCTGAGGGAGCCTCTCCTGGTTGGCGGGGAGCCAAAATGCCTGGCTGCCCCTTGGAAAGACAGCTTGGGTGCTGCAGAAGTGCCAGGACTATCAAGGCTGTGTTTCCTCTGTGCAGGCAGGGCTCTGTGAACTGCAGCACAGGTGAGGCTTGAAATCTGCTTGCCCCAAGGCGTGAGCAGCAAATCTGCATGGCAGCGCTGAGAAATAGAAATCACATTGCCTCCCGGAGCAACCCATGATGCTTTTGGGAAACGGCACATTTAGATGTAGGCTCAGGGAGATGTGCGAAGAGCCTTGACAGTCAGCCACCCCAAGTCACTCGGGCAGGATAATGAACCAGATATTTGGAGAGAAACATTGAGCAACACAAGCTGAGGTGTGGGACCTGCAGGCCAGGACTCGAGGAGATTCAGAGAGCTCAAACATCCTGAGGATGCTGTGAACAAATGGGAACTGCAGCAGCAAAGCTGCTCCGGGCCCCCAGAGGTACGTGCAGCCTATCACTGCTAATAGCCTCCATGGCGTGTTTGAGCTGACCCAGGTGACAGAGGCAACAGCCAAAGAGCTGCATCAGAGCTGGGGAGCTCTTGAAGGGCCCCTGAAACCCTGCAGGATGGCTATGGGGGGAGAGGGTTGGAGGCAGGGGGAAACTGTCTGCCTCGGCCTAAGCTTCTGAATTCAGATTATAAGGAAACACTGGGATCTCAAAAGCTGCTGGCTATGGGATTGGAAATTTCCTGTTACTCGTGGCCGATTGAGTCTCTCCTGAAGACCAGGGACATCTGACAAGGGTCTGTGTCCCTGTGTTTCCCCACTTAGTCACACAAAACGTAAACTCTGGGATAAAATGACAGCCACCAGTCAATATCTAAGCAGGCTGCTGGTAAAAATCAGAAACAGATTTTGAACAAGTGGTATGTTTCAAGCCAAATGCCTGGGCAAAGGTGGAAATGCTTGGGTGGAAATGCTCACCCCTGCCAACAGGAGCTGGAAATGTTTCCTCCTGGGACACTTGTCCAGGAACCGCCACCACTGAGTCCCCACCTACCTCCTCTGACCCTGACAGTCACCCCATCACTCGCATGGGCAGTGGTCCTTGGCCTTTGGGGTTTGGCTAAAATGTTGTGTAAAGCATTAAGTGAAGATGTGCAGACTTTAACGTGGGCTCCACAGCCAGATGGATTCAAATTCAACCATCCTGGGAGCACAGCAAAGAAGTTAACAGCTGCTGGAAACTGCACACGGCTCCTTTCATTTCCACACATTTTTCTTGCCTAATTGGAGCGAGCCGAGCGGTAGGGTAGGAGCTGTGAGAGGCTTGGGAGCTGGACACGAGCTCTCTGTGACTCATTCCTGCAGGAGGGAGGAAGGGAAGGATTGCTTGCTCCCCGGGGTACCAGTTGCACCAGTCTGCTCTTACTGGGCCTAGAGTCAGAAGAAGAAACCCCTTATCTCATTGCACCCACACATGTCATTTGGACCACATAGGATAAAAAAAAAACACCGGTCTTTATGCTCCCCTGCCCTTTCTCTGGCCACGTGCTCTTGGTGTAGCACTGCTGCTCTGATTTTTCGTACCTCCCCCTCTGCAGCAGCATCCAGGTTTGACTCCTGTAAATGTTAACCAAGAATTCAATGCAAAGGAAATAAAACCCCCAAACAAAACAAGAGGAATAATTTCTATTTTTGTTCGGTTTTAAGATCAGTCTCACGGCCCTGACATCTTCCAGATAATGACTGAAAATCCCTTCTCCCTGCAGTCTGGACACCAATCAATACTCCACAAGCAATTTCCGGTGCTCGGCTCGCTTGTTAAAGACCTAACATTCCCTTTCTTTGAGAAGTGGGTGGCACAGTGAGTCACAGAAAGCTCAGCAGGATGCCGCTTCTACCTGATGCAATGCTGAAGCCAGGCTCAAAATCAGAAATCATCCAGAAAAGCTATTTTCTCAGTCTAGGACTGAATCTCAGTGCTAGACTGGAGAGGTCAGAGGAGTCTTGCTGGGCAGCAGGTCTCGGAGGTCGTGACAGTGCCACCCTTCCTGGCCCAGCACCAGCAGCATGGACAGGACCACAAGTGATGGGGAGCCCATCCTGATCTCTGGGGTTTTCAAAACGTGCTTGTGACACATGTCCATTGCAAGTGACTGCTCCTGCCCCTTTCAGCTGAGCAGTGCTGCACATAGCCATTTGCTCCATGCAGAGGCACATCGCGGATGTATGTAAGACTTAGCAGGGCTGGGCTCCAGCAGCAACTGTGCATCAACCTGACAGCCCTGCATGAATCCTGGCCCCCTTCCTCACCCCCACACTGCCACAGCGGATGGAGAGCTGCGATAAGGCCCTTTGCAGGAGGAGGCATCAAGCTGCTGCAGGAGCCTAAGTCTCCTATCAAGGATGGTGGGTTCATCGGCTGCTGCGGGGGCTTTTCCAGGACCCGGAGCCTGGCCCTGGCAGACAGCGTCGCAGCTAGGATGTGGCTGCGGCAGGGAGCTTGTAAAACGCCTGTCTTCCTGCTATAATCAGGCTAACATTCTCCACAGCAAGGAAGCCCCCAAGGGAGCTCCTCAGACTGACAAAATGCCTTTCTTTTAAAGTTGCTTTGCTTAATTACTCTGGGACAAGTTTAAAAATATGATGTGCCATGAGCCTTTGAAGTTCACAGAGACTTTAGCAGGTGCAGTAATCCCCTTATTCTAATCCTGATGACCAAGATATGTTGGCTGCCCTTTCTCATGGTCTAGTGGGACTCAGGCAGTTTAAAAGTTGGAGTCTTTGTCTGCTTTCCTTGGATGAGACTTTCAGAATCTCACTGGCCTGTCTTCACCTTGGGTAGACCAAACACCTTGCTAATGTGTTTGTGCACAGCTGTGGCTTATTTATATCTTCCTAAAAAATGCAGGTGAGCACCCAAGAGGACAGTGGTCGCACACTTTGTTCTTTGAGCTGTGCTTGTATCAGGCTGATTTTGCTGAAGGAGGAGAAAGGCTTGATCCATCCCTGCAAGCGGACGGGCCCACAGAGCTGGGAGTAGCTTGGAGGCTGCAGATCAGAGCATGTAGAAGCACGAGGACCCTTTTGCTCCATAAGTGGTCAGGGAGAGCACTGCAAAAGCCGGGCATTGCTGCCATCGTTCAGTCAGAGCGAGCCGGGAAAGCATTCATTTCTCTTATGCAACCAACAGGAGCTATTGCCCAAAGCACAGGCCACATGTAAGACTAATTAAGAGCTGAGCTATGTGCATGAAAGAGCTAAATGGATGTTGCTTTGTTAGAAAGGTCTATGGGCCTGCCTGTCCCAGAGTGGGGAGACAACAGAAATAATCAGAAGCAATCATCAGAAAACCAAGGGTGGCCAAAGCAACACTTTGCAGCCTTATGTTCGGAGAAAGCACAGACTGAGATTTTGGGCAGTGTATTGGCTGGGGAAAGAGGCTTGGGAAGTCTGGTGGCGTCAGTATCTTCTGCTGCACCAGTACTCATCTCAAGGAAAGTGTAATTTACAGCGATGTTTTTGCATATAAAATGAATTCCACCAGAAATACCTGGCTCTCTTGCAACTTCCCTCCATATTGGAAATAGCTGCAAAAGTCAAGTCTCAATATTAGCTAACTACTTCAATCAAATTGCATAACTACATGATGTTGAATAAGCTGAGAAATAAAGTCAATTGTAGAGTAACAGATGATGTATTTACTGCAATAGAGGTGTTTGAGCTTTCAAAGCCTACAAAATGTCTTCTCTTTTTGTCAAAATTAAATTTCCTTGAAAAAAATGTATTCCCATGGAAATTCTTTATTACAACAAAATTCCATTTAAATGCCATTTTCTGGTGGAAATGCTCTGTTGGTATATTATTGACATGGTTCAATTACTGCACTCGCACTTGCAGTAGCAATGTGCCAGACAAACAGTTCCCAGGGCACATTCCTCTCTTCCTCCAGACGGTCTTTTATGTCCCCATAGATTCAATGGCTGGACTCCAGGCCAGGCTGGGAGGACTCACTTGCCATGTCTTGACACATCCAGGGTGCAGCAGTCGCTCTCTGGGGAAGCTCTCCAGACTCCTGTACCCTCTTGGGTTCATCCAGGACCATTCACATGATGAGGTCAGGTCCTCTCCCAGGGCTGGCTCTGCCCACATGGGACCCCATGAGAGAGATACGAGGGCTAAACCCAGACATTATGTGTGCTGAGCCCTGCTTAAGGAGAGGTACCCAGACCTGTTGAGTTTCTTCTCCAGGCATGGGAGTCATTCCTTTGACTTCCATCTCATGTTCCTCTGGCAACAGATTTGCATCTTCTGCCTTTGCATTTCAGCCGTGAGATTTCTCATGCTCTGGGGATCCCACATGCCCAGTAAGGTTGTCACCAGACTGGTTTATACCCAGCCTGTCTGGTTTTGTCCCAAAATGCCCTGGACCTGTTAGAATCACAGCCCTTCCACATGCCAGGCTGTGCAATGTTCAGCAGCTTCAAGCTTAAGACAGCTGTTCCTTGTATTCTTTAATCTAGTAAACCTGGATAAACGTCATACCTTCTTTGAAAGGGATCACACCAGCTCCTGCCCCATCAGGCACCTACCATTTGAAGCCATGCTGTAGCCATGCAGGCAGAAAACATCTCCAGTATGGTCACTGTCTCCTTAGGATGTGAACTGTTGCATTCATGGCTAGGAAGAACAGATGCAGTGGGTATGAGCAGAAGCTGCCCGTTCCCCATCTCTAGTGTGTGCTCTGTGGAAATGAGGCAGCATCTTTCCTCTCGTAGTCAGGAAGTCATTTCTCACCTCCTTCTGCCTGGTCCAGCTCAGACAGTGAGGTGCTTTGACCCCCCCAGGAGAATTTGAGTCTCAGCCCTGCCTATCGCTGTGGGGATCCTGCTGCCCGCTCAAAGTCAGGAGTGTTGGAGGTGGATGATGGGACCAAGTGCATCCACAGATGCACCCTCAACAAATTTACAGATGATACAAAACTGAGAGGAGTGGTTGATACACCTGATGGGTGTGCTGCCCTTCAGAGGGACCTCCACAGACTGGAGAAATGGGACAGTGGGAGCCTCGTGGAGTTTAGTAAAGGGGTACCTAGTGACAGGACAAGAGGCAACAGGCACAAATTGCCCAAAACACGGGCCACATGTAAGACTAATTAAGAGCTGAGCTATGTGCATGAAAGAGCTAAATGGATGTTGCTTTGTTAGAAAGGTCTATGGGCCTGCCTGTCCCAGAGTGGGGAGACAACAGAAATAATCAGAAGCAATCATCAGAAAACCAAGGGTGGCCAAAACAACACTTTGCAGCCTTATGTTGGAAAAAATACAGGAAATTTTGTCTGAATGTAAGAAGCCTTTTTTTACTGCAAGGGTGGTTGAACGCTTGGAGTTCACAGGTTGCCCCAGGAGGTTATGATGTCTCCATCCTTGGAGATACTCAAAAACCACCTGGACGTGGCTCTGGGCAACCTGCTCTGGGTGACCCTGCTTGTGCAGGGGTTGGACTAGACAATCTCCAGAGGTGCTTTCCAACCTCAGCTATTCTGGGATTTGGGGATTCTGGGCTTCTGAGTGTGCTGTGAAAACCCCTTGGGCAAAGCATGGCCCCAGCAAGGTGTCATCTGGGCTGCCCTTGCCAGTGGCTGCCCCCCTGCCTCCCCAGGTCCCTGTAGGGAGAAAAGCTTTTCCCAGCTACCCTGCACTTGAGCAAACACTACCAAACATCTCAGTGCCCCAACTGGAGGGAAACTGGAGCAAGAATGTGGATCTGTTGCCCTGTATCAAACTGGGTAGAATGGGCCTAACCTTGCCCTCCCTGCTTGAGACTAGGACCCCTGGGTGCAGCAGCGGGGGGCTGCTCAGGGGTGTCCCTTCCCCAGCTGTACTCCTCCTTGCTTTGCTGTGGAAGCAGCCAGGTAAGTGGAATAACATTATCTTCTTCTTTCCACTCATATCATTAAAGCAAAGCACCCCACTTCCTTCCCGAATTAAGCTGATGTACAGTTTGGCAGCCTGGATAATCTCCTGAAATGCTCCTGAGAGGCTGCATGACCCAACCTATCCTTACCCATCAGTGGGGCTCCCCAGGAATAGGGGCTGTGGTGTTTATCCCCTGCGGCATTTATTCTGGAAATGCAGTGTGTGTTCTCGGGCAGACCGCTGCCGCTGCCGAGCTGCCCCAGCCCCTCGCGGTGCCACAAGACCTGCGAGGTGCCAGCCCTTCGCTTCGGCTGCCGTTCCACCCTCCTGCAGAAACCCGCCCAGCCTCCTCTCTGCAAATGCACACTGCAGCCACCGAGACCTGAACCCAGCCCTGCAGCCATCCCTCCAGAGCTAGGGCAGATGCAGAAGGGATTAATTTTAGCCACTTCAATAATTTGCTCGAAATGGGCAAAACTTATTTTAACCTCCGTTTGCTATATTTCACCCTGATTCTCTGCTGCAGTGTCTCTTTTTTGTGGCCACAGCTCATGTTGGAGAGCAAGGGTCTTGAAGTTTGTTCTCACAAATAAACCGAGTAACCTGTAGACCTACGGCAAATTAAAAGAAGCTATTTAGCTATGCAGATACACTTGGCTCCATTTTTTTTGTCAGGTTTGGCAGTTCATTAATAACAGCACACTGGTACAGAGAAAAATATCACACCAGGCAATCAGCAACACACAGCTAGGATCCTCGGGGTGTTGGCGGTTTCACTGAAAGGAAAAGGAAACAAAAAACGCACATTGGGCCACAGAAATGCAGCCTTCCAGTTACAGGCAGCCAAGCAAGTCACAGCAAACACTTTATTGGAGTCATTTAGCCCTTTCTCTTCTTATGAAATATTTGCAGTCTTCATTTTGATCCACATGTATTTGTTGATGAACAAGCTCTGTTAATCATTTGTGTCAAACTACTTCAACCTATGTGTTCTTAGCCCACTGTTTGCTCTGTTGCCTCAAGAATTGGAAATTCAGCTTCGCAAGCTGCAGGTGACTTACAGTTTCCTTTGTATATTCGTGTGCAGAAAAATGGTCTTGAATCATTACTTGAGGGACCGAAATGAAAAGGAGTCAAAGGAAAAGATTATAGCAGAAAGATTACAGTATGAAATGACTGATTTGTATTTAACACATTAACCAATATACTTTTTCAAATATAGGCTCAAGCCTACTTAAGGCAAAGTTCAAGTTAATATTGATATTTGAAGGAAGAAGCACTTTCATATTAATCACCTAACTATTAAATGTCTGTTATGAGACAGAGCTTATGGGCTATGTCTCCAGACACATTTTCAAATGGTTCAGGCTAACTTTGATCCTTCTTAATGACGGAGAGCAATTATATAATGGGTTCAGAAACACTTTTAACGTGCAACTTGCACAGGCTTTTTTTTGCAGTGTTGTCAGATAATATCTCAATAACATTTCTGGGAAGCAAAAATGACCATCCTTAGCTCACCCTGCATTTTTGCTTTGCAGTCTCAGATTTGCAGCCTAATTTGCAGCAGGCCAGAGTCTGAATGTGAAATAGCTGAGTGACAAAAGTGCAAGGTGTTGCAGCGGTGCAAAGCCCTGGGGGCTTCTCCTTCATCCAGGGATGCACAGAGTTGTCCATCACAGGTGGGGAAGGAGCTGGGGAGCGTTATCCTCTGCTGAGTGGCTGCTGGGTGGTCCAGGCTCTCGGCTCACACATTGCCATGACAACCGCATCCACCAGGGCAGCAGATATGGTGAGAAAACCCAGTGCCAGGCTGGCAGCATGCAAAAGCTTGGCTCATGCCAAACCTGGCACAGGCTGGGCGTGCAGCAGGGCCTGCTGCATCTGTGTGGGTGCATGTGTGCAGGTGTGCATGTGTGCAGGCAAGCTGGGCATGCATCTCCACGTGTGTGCACTCCCACACTTCTGCGTGCCCTGCAGGCTGCATGGCAGTACATCTACATATGTCTGTGGGGAGGTCAGGGGGTGTCACAGTCATGCCTGTGCTCTGTCTAGCCAGAAGGTGCTCAAGCACATATGTTTATATTAAAAAAAAAGTCATGGATATTCCTTTCTCTGTCAGTGGGGAAAGGCTGCCAATACCGCAAGCATAGCACAGGGCATCATCATAGAGGGACAGGCTCACACTTGGCTTTTTCACACTTCATCATTTCTGCATTTTCTAGCTGAACATTGACCTGTGTCTGCAAGTGGGGCAGTGGGTGCCAGCACCTGCAGGGATACGGAGAAGCCTTGTGCCTGCAGCCACAGCATGAAAATGTCCATCCAGGTATGTGAGAGCCAGTGTGCTTTTGAGAAGCCGAAGCATACAGTGTCAGAATCCCCCACCTGCCCTCCTCAGTTTAGCAGAGCTATACACATAAAACTGCTGCTCGCCTGTAGGATATGGCTGGATCAAGCATCATGGGTCTGGGAGACACCTGTGGTCCAAGGTGTGCATCCTGGCTATATCTCATCCCCATACTGGACCAATGTGCTGGGACACATCAGCTCTCCCTGTTCTTGGGTTTCCAAAGGGATGAAACCCAGTAACAGGAGCTAGGGGAAAGCAGCGATGTGAGGTAACCATGGCTGCTGGGGGTACCCCAATGCATGTTCAATACCCACCTAACCAAGGCAGCTCCCTCCTTCTGCAAGGCCCTTTCTTTATCTGCATCTCTTTGCCACACTAGCTGCTCTGCGATGATCAGGTCCCTATCATACGAGGCATCCACCCAGGAGGGTCTGTGCTGCATTCGGCTGCATGCACAGGCTGCAGCTGCCCTGTCACGTCCTGTACGCCTGCGCTCCTCAGCATAATTTTCAGCTGTGCAGGCAGGATCAGCATAAAGCCTCAGCACCACAAAACAAGTAGAGATGGGTTAAAACAGCATTTTACAGCTCTTGGCCCTGCCTGTCCACAAGGTGAATGCTGAATGAAGGGAGGTTGTGCAGTGAATAGGTTGGGAACCCAGAAAATCATCTCCCGCTGGGTCAGAGAGCACCTAGGATGTGAAGTATGGCTGCATGGGGTCCTTCTCTGCTGAGGGTGAGGCTGAACCGCAGTCAGTGGCTAAGGCATCATTAGAGTGGCTGTACATCCAAGCAGCATCCTCTTCCTCTGACAAGGTCTCTCTTGTCTGGCACACAGGGTCATGGAAAGCCTGCGACTACACACGCAGGGATGATGATTGGGTAGATGCATGAGAAACTGAAAAGCTTTGGGGGCAAAGCTTCTTGTAAGCAGGAAGACAACAGAGCTTCCCACAGCTCACTGCTGCACTTTATCTGTTTACAGCCAGCAGCAAGTGTAGCAGCAAACAGAGTAACACGCAGCTTTCACCTGAAAAGTGCTGTAGCACATTTGCATGAATCATCTCTGAGGAAGAGGGTATGGGAGCTGGGGATGTGCCTCCGGTCCGGAGGCAGACACTGAATGCTGGAATGCCCAGCAAAGAGATCTGCCACAGAAACACACAAAATCTGCATTTACACCTGTGCCTGTATGCAGTTCTGCCTTTACAACTGCAGAGGTAAACCTTTCCATTCAGGGAAACTCATCTAGGTGAATCCTGCATGCAGAGCAGGTCCCCCATGCTGGCTGGGGTTCACAAGAGGGGAAAGGGGAGTGGGGATGGGTGAGGGGTGTGAAATAGGGGGCTGGAGGCATCAGGAAGGATGCAGAGCAGACCAGAGTGGCAGAAAGGTCCAGCAAAGTCTCTAGCATGGCGTTGTGCCCGCAAGGCAAACCCCAGAGATGTCTCAGGCTGAATCCTCCTGCAGGTTGCTCAAGCTCCAGTTGGTCCCTAAAGGTACCTCTGTGCAGCAAGCAGTGTTTGGGGTGAAACATCTACAGAAAAACACAGGCACCTGGAAAAGCATCTCACCAGGATTGTTGTGGCTTAGTGGGGACTCCCATGCAGCACCATCCGTCTTCCTCTCCTCCTTAGTGAGAGCAGAGGGACAGCTGGTCTCAGAGCACTTCTGTGCACCAGATTTGGGTCCCAGCTAGCTCATCTCTGGCAGTTACATCATAGAAATGACATAACACAGGCTGGAAGTACCTCGGGAAGCCACACAATCTAATCTACCCCCTACTCCTATCCCAGACCTCCAGGTCTCCTGCTTGGCGAGAGGGAGAAGCTAGGCTCGTGTCAGCTCTTGGTGAGATGCAATGTACAGTTAGATGCCTGAAAAGCAGGGGTAAGTTTTGTAGAGCTGATCACATGAAGCCCTTCTGTGTCTTTTCTGTTGAGTCCTTCCAATTTTTTCCTCTTTGAAAATTGGAGTGTTTCATTCTGCTCAGTTTTCGTATCTTATTAGTCTCAGGTTTCCTTGCCTTGCTGGGTGGCTCATTAGGGAATGGATAACGAGCTTTCTCTGCCCACTGCTGATAGTGGTTGGTGCAAAATCTTTAACAGACATATTGTTTTTCCAAGTATTTCTCAAGGATTTGGTTTAAATTGGTGTTAACATAACGGAACAGGGGAGATGTTTTAAAGAATTCAGATACAAATAATGTCTCTTTGTTAAGCAGGGTTTGCCACTGTGGTGTCAGAGACACCCCACTGCCCCACCAAGGGAGTTTTCAGAGTGCAGATGGTACATAGGTAGCCAGATCTTGCTGAGAAACATCATAGAAAGCAGTCTCCTGTCCTGAAAATCCACTGGGTGCAGCTAGACCCACTAAAGGTAAAAGAATTAAAATCATGGGAGCCCAAACTCCATCTACACTGAGGCACCTGAACAAGCCATCTGGTTTGCAGGAATTTTGAGCGAGCCAGGGGTTCCTAATGTTCCTGTGCAGCCTCTGCTCCTGCTCATTTCAAGTGGCCAAATTTTCAGAGTGCAGGGAAAATGATGGTTATTAGACACACTTTTTTACCTGAAATGCAGCCTTTTATTTAGACAACAAAGAATTTTTTATATTATGGGCACTTTCAAGTGTAGCTGTTTTCATAGTGACATTGACAGCGGAATCCCAGCATGAAAAATGCAAAATATGTAAGTAAGTATATATGAGGCCCTCTGTGTATCATGGGTATGCGCCTCACAGTTCAATTAATTTAAAGCCAGCTCTAGCCAATCTGGACCTGACTCAGCTATCCCTCTCAGGACTGTGATAGCACAGCTGGGCTGCCTGGGTCAAGAGCTGCATGCTCAAATTCCATATGCAGGATAAATAGACATGTAGAAAAAATACGTGGTGTTTGTCAGAGGTGTCCACTTGCTTCACCTGCTGTAATAGCAAACAACACTTTTGCCAGGTGTGAATTTGCAAGTCTCAGTTTCTGTGATCTCATCTAAAAAGGGGGGGCTTGGGAATGCTTTTTAAGCAATTTTGTTTTACAGCTGCTCTGGTTTTATACCCTGTTCGCTTCTCTTTTGGTAGGAAGGACACAGGAATACAAAATTAACAAACTCACCCACTGCCTTTGGAAAAACAGGAAGATTAGCAGGCCTCTTGAATTTATAAAAATGTTGCACCCTCTGCAGCATTCAGAACAGTGCAAAATGAAGGAAAGCAACATCCATCCTGTGCAACGGCTAGCCCACACTCGGACGGGCACTGGAGAGATGCACGGGCGTTTTTGCCAGTGGAGTTTCCACTCCAAGGGCTGTCTGGGCTGCAGTGTCCCATGCCCACATCCCAAATAGCTGGCTGCAGTGTTTGCAGTCCTTTAAGCGCAGCATTGCAATGCAGGGAGCTCTCTCCACTTGCAATCCCAGATGCTCCCTGTGGTGACTGGCAAGTGGGTACACAATGTCATTAACTGTCTGAAAGCATCAGGTGGACATGCCACGGGTAGACACAGATACTCTGGGAAGGCCACAAAATGGACAGAGGATGGCTGATGGTGTCCCAGCACATGGTCACTCCTCTGGGCCCACGCTACGCTGTCAATGTGGGGCAGACGTCAGCTTCTGGTACAAGCATCTGTCCACGAAGTCCAAGAGAGTGGAGCAGCAGTAACAGTCTGCTGTAACATAAATACAGCTCATGCATGAGTCCTGGGGGTGCATGGTTCAGACAAGGGGAGCAAGGCATGATTGCTGCAAGGACCTGGACACAGAGGCATGCAGGAGCACTGGCAGCCATTCATCTGAGCTTGCCAAACTGGCATGGATGTAATCTGTGCAAGACACCAGTGAACTACGGCCAAGCATGTGATGGCTACAGGCTTGACTCAGTTATACTAAATACAACAGATTTGCCACTTAGTGTGCCTTGCTGAAGGGATGTGAGGTGGAAACTGTGGAGGCTCTCTGATGCTTATCGCCAAGCTTTGGACCCAGACTCATCAAGCGGTCAATTTGCATCTTAGCCTGAACTTCTCATCTGACTTTTTAAGAGAGGAGGAACCAAACCAGTGAGTAATCCTCATGCTGTCATCCTCTGCCAAGCAGCCTCAGCAGTGCATGGGAACCAATATATGTCACCTAAACAAAAGGAACTTCTTGGATCTCTCCTCATGCTACTTGAAGATGCTCAAGCTTAGAGATCTTAGTGTGTGCAATGTTATCGGTTGCATTAATCCATCTTCACAAGATGCTGCATCCTGAAGCAGCCTTCCAGTATTAATGCAGCCCCTTAGGGGGGTCAATGAAAGAAAAATTGCAGCAGACATTGTGGAGTAGAAGAAGTCCCTGAGCTGCAGGTAGATCAGCCAGCCTGCCTGCTGACGCCCTCACTCGTGGCCTGTCCCAGGAGATGTGCTTCCTCCCGAGCTCGTGCAGCCGGGGATCAGCTCACTGGCTGCTGTATTGAAGCTGACACCTGTCACCTCCGATGTCCAGCGAGACAGTGCAGAGCCCTGAGCATGACGTTGGCATCGGCTCCCAGCTTGGCCTTGGAGCTTGCTCTGCCTATGCACCCCCACTGATGGAGCCAGCGCCTGCTCCTGTCGTGACCTGAACCGGGACCAGACAGTGGGTAAAACCTCCCCCAACACTCGGTTTCTAAAGCCACGACTGCTTGCTCTCAGAGGGTGATTTGGTTTTCCAAAGAGAAACAGAGTAACACTGTCTAGGTGTAATCCCAGGAGGGGGCATTCAAGCTTAGCCGGAATCTTCATTTGAAGACCAAGGGGGACAGAAGGAGGGAAATGCAATTCACCTGAGTGTCTGCTCCGTAACAAAATACACAGAGGCCCATGCTCATCTACAGAGATCACAGTCTGGGCTGTCTCCATAATTGAAGGTGAGATTTAGAGGACTCCAGAGAGCAATTTCACCTGGCTTGCCTTCGATACCTCCAGTGCAGTGGAGGGAAAGCGCTCTGGAAACATCTGTATGTCTCACTGGGCAGTTATGGGATCCCACACAGCCACGGGGTGACAGGCAGGTCACACGAACATCACCCACTGAGCCTTGAGCAACAGCTTTTCTGCAGCCAGCAGCACCAGCCTCAGGTGGGAGGATGCAAAGTACAAGCAGGTGATGGTGGTCCCCTGAGCTCTGGATCCCCTCCCCATAGACACGATGCATCTATCCCACCAGAATTTGGTAGCACTCGGTAAAAACTTTCTGAGCATTGTATTTCCCTCCTGTCTGAGCATGGACAGTGCCAAGCACAGCATCGCATAAACCAAACCTGCACCTGCACAGGAGACATCTCTGTGGGGAAGCATCCTACTACCTGAAAAGCATTAGAGACAGGTTATTGTCAGCAACATGGGGGTAGCCCAGCACTGATCCTGCCACGGATGGGGTAGAGGAGCCGCTGGGGATGCGTTGGATCCAGAAACCTTACGTGATGCTCTCCGTCACCGGTGGTAGTGAGGTGTGGTCCCCCAGATGAGACCACCGTACTCATCTCTTAACAGGCACTTCATGTTCAGAGCTCATGATGTTGCCTTTAGGTAAAAGGCTTTGAGGAGCTGGAGGTGCCATTTTGCTCTCATGCTGCTGCTACCTTGCAGGGCTGTATGCTAGTGACCAAAATGGGAATGGTATGGTCACGGGAGTGAGACCCCAAAAGTTGTGCCTGCAGGGACCCTCCCGGGTGGCACTGCTGGAGCAAAGCCCTCGCTGTGCAAGCGATGCACTGCTACCCCTCTGACTTGTGCCAGGAGTGCTCTGTGTCCCACATGAAAGGTGAGAGAGCATTTAAGCCACTTTTAAAGCTGTGTAAAACCTTAAACCCTTAGTGTCACATAAGGGCTTAAATGCCTTAAGACTGTAGCATGTCATAAGACAGAGTTAAAGCAACATAAGCCTCCTTTAGCCTCTGGGGTCCTTGAAGGGCAGTCTTACGGAATCCCAAGGGATCCTATTTTAAAGGCCCCACAAAAGCAGGCTTTCAGAGAGTTGTCCCTTCTGCTAGGCTGCTCTGAAGGCTCCCGTTTGACCCTGGCTGCATCAGGCTATGTGCATGCAGGAGGTCTCTTCTCCTTCCTTCACCAGGTTTGGATGGCTCATTAAGACAAAGGGCCAAGGCTTCTGGAGCTTGTCAAACCAAGCTGGTTTTCCCCTTTCCTTGGTTGTGGGTTTGAAGAAACAAGTCCTTCTGGTGCACCTGGTGTGTCTGGGAGAGGAAGAGGATGCTGCAAGATAAAGCAAGAGCGTTCTCCGACTGGCACAGACACAGCGGTCCGAGTGAAGAGGCAGGAACACGCAGCAATGTGCAAGGTCAGAAAGAAACGCCTGCGAGGCAGGCAGATGAGCACGCCCTATGCAAACACACATACCCTGATCCATAGGGCTTATCACAGGCTATAAAGACACATTTTGTGGAAAACCCTGTTAAGATACTGGCTGCACATCGCTGCTTTAAGCCCCTACAGCAACTTAAACTGGCTATAATGTTAAGCCTTTAGAGTATTTTAAACTGCTTAGATTGCTCAAAAGACCAGCTTAATCTTAAACTGCAGTGCAGCTGCTTAAACAGTTTAAGCTGATCTAAAAGCTCGCAGGAGCACAGAGTGCTTGAACTATGCTTAGCCCTGTTTGTTGACTGAAGCACGGTGCTGGCCCTGTCACACCCAATGTGACACTGGGGCTGACATATAAGCTGTTTTCCTAAATAGACCTTGCAGAGTCTGGGGGAGAAAAAAGACCTTCTATTATCCCTTCCTGGTACCAGGCACAGCTCCAGGTGTGCTCATCCTTCCCCTTAGCACCTCAAGCAGCACCGGCTCCCCAGGGAGAGGAAGGTCTCCAGGCACGATGTCCTCAGCTAGGGAGGGCACTGGTGCTGCACAGCATGGTGGGAATTGTGACTTTTTTTTTTTGTCAGACACTGTTAGTCTTTGCAATCAGAGTTTTGCAGGGAAAGGTACTCACTAGTTGGATTATTAATGGTGCTTTCTTGCACAGCCCAGCAGGAGTTAATGCTGGTTATCATCTTTTGCTAAAATAAGTAATTGCTGCAATCTCCAGCTATGAGGACAGAGGAGAATGCTCCATCCCTGAGCAGGATGAAGCCACGTCTAAACAGACACCTTGTTCGCCATTGAGTCAGCCCAGTCTGGTGAACCTCTCCCCAACAGGGCCATTTTTCCCATTTCCATGGAGAAAGCCCAGGGTTTTTTTCATTAAACTTTGTTTTTCCAATTTCTTTGCTATTTCTTTTCTTTAACACCGATGAATGCAGCCAAGGACTTGTGCAATATGTGCATTGACTTCGGAAAAAGGCGTAATCTTCCAAAGTGCCTGAAGTCTGGCTGGAAATCCCGCCCAGGTATAAGAAAACATGTAAATGTCGTGCCCAAAGTACAAATTCTGTTAGGCTCAGCAGAAGCATTGCCTAGTGGATGAACTCACTTGATAAAGAGACGTGTTGGTGATGATTTTGGTCTCCCACGTGAAATTCTCAGTTTTCATATCATCACGATATTCAGAAAAAATGAAACAAAGTATTACCTGCCCAGTTGTACCAAGCACTCGTGGAAAACTGTGGAAACCTTGTGTTGTAATTTTTGTCCTCTGGAATATTTAACATTCATATTCATGTATGTGGATGTTGCTAGTAGAGACTGTACCCGTTGCAAAGGAATTTGCACCTTTTTCTCCATGTGCAACTTTTACAACATGCAAGGGCACAGTTTCTAGCCATTTTGACATATTTGTCACTCAGGGAGTTTAAGTTGAATGTGCCTGTTATTTTGTTATCCTAATGCATGTTATACCAAGACCCGTGCAGTCCTGTTCCAGCTGCTGGTGCTATCTAACTGGCCTGAAAGGTCTTCTAGTGTTTTTGTGGCATTATCTGTTTCCTAATAACTGGCTACTATAAGCTCAGCAGCACCATGATATGGTGCTTGCACATCATGTGTTGACACACACACATACACACACAGAGGGGTCATCACTGCTAAGGACAATTCTCCAACATTGCAATGTCATGAAATGCTGCAGGGCTCTAGGAACGCGTCCCATTGTCCATGTACTTACCCAGCTCTTGCAATGGGCTGGAAGTCCAGGCCTGTCTCTGGTAACACCTGAAGCTATTTCATAGGGTCTTGTTGAGATAAAAGTAGGAGTCATGATCTGTGGAGGGCCCTGAAAGTACTAGAGAAAAGACCACAAGTGTCCCTGGTCCTGCTGACAAGCTCACCACAGATTAGATCTCCACATGACATCCTCCCGCCCTCCTGGCAGAGTTCAGTGCTCACGTCAAACACCTCTGTTTGTGCAGAGGGAGGTCATGCCTTGTAGGAAATGCCTTCCCCCCCTTGCTTTCCCGCCCTCTGAGACACCCGCTGCCAGACCCTGAGCTGAGCACCGGAGCCCCAATGCTCAGGACGGCCGGATCCTTCCCCTGTATGTCCTCTGGGAGCTCTCCTTCATGTGCTGGGAGCATCTGGGACTCATGAACTTGCTAGTTGGCTTTCTCACTCAGGAATCATTATCATTTATTGATAGGGTGCCTTTTGCAAGCCTCAAGGCACTATTGCAGACTTTCAGGCTGTGCACATGTGAACTCATTTCACCCATCGCAGAGAAGTAGTTGCTGTATGCAGAGATGTTACCAAACTGCCTTGGCCAGGAAGCAAAAAGCAGTTTCTCAGTGTGTGCGTAGCAACTGCAGCAAAATTACTGGCTCACCAGCCCAAAAAATGTGTGCAGGAACGACACATGTTCCTGGGGCCAGGAGCAGGGCTCTTGGGAAACACCCTGGGCTCCTCTCCGCACAGGGTGAACCGTGAAGAGCATTATTCCAACAGCATTATTCCAACCTTGTCGACCCCATCCCCAACTCCTGGACACCCCCACTCCAGCCCACCCACACTTACCCTGTGCATTTACCCCCAGGCCAGCCATACCAGTCCTATCCCACACTCCCCACACAACCCCAAGTGTCCCTAATGGAGCATCTTCACCAGCTTTGTCAGTCATCTTTCTACCCTCAACTACTGCCACAGGCAGAATGAGAGAAACTCATTTTATGATCTAAATTCCTCAGGTCTCTACCTCAAGAGAAAGACTGTGGGCGGTGGTGTGTTTTGAGCAGGTTTTCTGGGCAGTTTGTGGCCCCTGTATAAGGCAGCATGGTCTCCATGTTTGATGGTCTGAGTAGCAATGCAGCAGCCCTCCTTCTCAGCTTGCCTTCAGTTCTCCTATGAGAAGATATTGCAGTAGTCAGTGATCAGAAATGGAGTGACTCAGAGAAATGCAACATTTCCAATAAATGGGCAATGAAACAAGCTTGAGGTCAAAGAGAAGCTGCCAACTCTTTCTAATGGGTTGCTCCAAAGTGCAGATTCGTCCTTGGGACTGAAGTTTTAAGGTCATTTCTGCTCATTGAAGGCTCCAGCGTGGAGGTGCCAAAGTTCTTGAGGCTTCTGAGATACCTGATGGAGGCATTTGGACAGATTGCAATGCTGTCCTCATGGCACTGGGGTGGGCCATGTGGAGAAGGAGATGACACCCCCAGGTCAGCATGGGGTGACAAGGACATGAACATGACCTGGAGGCAAGCCTGAGGAAAGGCTGAGGAAAGATGTTCTCCTGAAGAACACCATCAAGTTGGCTTCATGTAACTGGTTTAGCCAGCACTTTATGGAGAGTTTCCTTGAAGACACGGGGACAGTAGCATGCTTATATATTTACTGCAGCCTACACACACTTCTCTCACCCCTGAGAAACGTGTGCCTACCCTGCCACCAGCACGTCCTCTCCCAGGGCTCCAGCTCCTGCGTCTGAGCAGCACAGAGACAATGTCCTCCCCTAACTGGGTTATAGGAGATTGGATTAGCAATTTGTGAGTTAGTAAAAGTCTAAGAATGGAAGATAAAACAAAGTGTGACAGGCTAAGCAGCCCTTGTCACCGGGGATTGATCACAGTGCTAATAGCCAGCGACAGCCGCACATTAATAACACAATAACCCAGCTTTGGATATTGGCACTATCACAACCCTTTAACCTGGTAATAACTCATTGGGAAAATGCTAACAGTGTCATAGCCAACATGTCTCTGCTGCTTACATCCCCCTCTACCTGCCAGCCCGGCAGAGGCAGCAGGACCACTGCGGGGTCATCGGCTCTGCCACGCGTGCAGGTGTCAGGTCCCATCTGCAGCCCCATGGTGCCCCACACCGGGTTGGGGACATGGCACCACGGTGCCCTTTGGGGCTGTGGGCACAGTTGTGTTGGGCAGGGAGAGGAGCTGGACAGGCAGGGACAGGAGATGTGCAGGGGTGAACCCGTAGTGGTGACACACAGCAGTGGATGGGGAAGAGCTGGGCTGTGGGCTGCTGCTGGAGTCAGGGGAGGTGGGACTGAGCACGAGCTCCGAGCAGTCAGCAGGGGCTTCTGAGAGAACTTGACAGCAAGTAATTTGGGGATTTCTTTTTACTATTTTTTTCAAATATTCTGGGTTTTAGTGACATGAACCATTCCCAATTTGCCTAGGAAGCCTGCTGCTGCTACTTCTGGCTATGGTGGGAGAAGAGACACTGGGGAAGTTATGAAAAAATCAGGGTTGTTTAGAAAATGGGAAATGAAATTAGAGATTAAGCTTTTTGAAAAATGTAGATCAAAATATGGGAAAAAAGAGTAAACCCTGTCCTAAGGCAAACAGCATTGCCTTGTTTACAAAGGCTTTTCTGAATGCTGCTCGGCGTCACGGAGCGTGGAGGGGGAGGAGAGATGGAGAAATATCACTGCTGTTTCTCCACCCCTGAGCACAAGCAGCAAGAGGCATTTCCCTACCTCGGCTGGAGCGCAGGCTCCACTTTGGCACCGACCCAGCAGTTGCATCTCTTGGCAGCGCTGCTCGGAGTAACGCTGAGAGAACCGATTTAAGGGATTCAAAGGTCAGCAAATCCTAAGTGCCAGCTGCAGCAGAGTGGGGCTGCGGCACCAGCAACACGTCCGCAGAGGAGCCCTTCCCCTCCCAGCAGGGACCAGCTTATTGTCACTGCATGTGCTTAAAACCCAAGACATCCCTTGGCCAGGTGGGGGATGCATCCAGGGCTGGGTCCACCAACATCTCTGCAGTAGCAAGAGCTCCAGCATAGGTGGAGTTAGACCTACGAAGTCCTGTTGCCGCCCCAATTCAGCCAGGTCAGCGATCCGGGATTGCTTATGGCCGATTACACCCACAGGCTGCGTAGCACATCCTCTATGTCATACTTTCCAGCAGACCCAAATGTCCTCATTTTTAGCTCAGACAATCCTGGGAATGTCCATGTGTGCCATTGCAGCCCAGACGTGGAGGAGGAGGTGCTGGTGAAGGAGTCAGGTTCTGTGCCATAGTGCAAGGACCTGTGCCCCCGCTGTTTCCAGGGGGGCTGCCTGTGCTCCCTGCAGCCCACCATCCCTGCCAGTGGCAAGACAGATTAACCCACTCTTTCTGTGTCAAGCAATGCAACTTAAGGGCAGAGAATCGCCCAGTTGTTATAAAATGCATTAGTTATCAGCATGGCATGCTCTGCTCCACCTCCTCGTCAATGGCTGAGGTTTCTGCTCAAACCCTCCTTTGGAGTCGTGACCACTTGTTGTCCAGAGCATCAAGTCACTACCGGCCAGCAAGAGGGCCATGGGAGGCAGAGCAAAATCAGAGGGTTACCTAGGGATCCAGCGGCATGGCTGTGCCCCAGGGGACTGCAAAGCCCTCCTAATCATGGCTTCCTTCAGCAGGCCAGGAGAGAGGTGACTTTCCTTTCTTCCCAACAGTCTCCTGCCCACGTGGTGCCACTTCCCATCTCTTTGGGGCAGAAGGCAGACCTAAAAAAAAAAAAAAAGGTGGAAATGCAATCTAGCTTTGAAGGATCCCCTGACTAATTCATTTTGGAGGCCAGGCTGGCTGACATCAGCCAGCCTTGCCTGCAATTACTCTGACAAGAAAGGGCCCCTTTGAAACTTGCTGCCAAACAGGGGCATTTCCCTCCGCTGCCCAGCTAAGGGAGCGAGGACCAGAGGAGCAGTCAGGACAGAAGACATCCCAGATGCTCCTGTGCTGTCTAGCTGCTTTCTTTCTCAAAAGGTGCCCCAATGAGGGCATCTGCTGCAGCATAGCTCTGATGCATGCAAGGGACATGCATCAAGAGTGAAGAAGGGAGGGCTCAGCTTGTTTGGCTTAATTAGAATAATGAAGCTGTGAGCCTAATAGGAGGAGGTTGGGAGTGCTGAGGCTGTAATTGCCAGAGATTGGGAAGCGTGAGGCTGTCGGCTGGCAGCCATATGGAAGCAGCAAAGTGAGGGTAGTGAGTGACAGCCCGAACCTGTGGCGTTCTCATTAATTCCAACAGCAGAGCTGTGATTGATGTGTCAGCTCCCTGCTGCTCCGCGATTCGGGAGGCTGATTCCACCTCACTTCTGCCGCTACTGCTGCAGCCGGGGCTGGGGAATGGAAACATGGAGAGGGGAGGAGAGGAGGAAAACACAGAAAGGAGGGAAAGAGCAAGAGAGGAGGGACAGGAGAAAGGTTGTGGGGTGAGATTGAGGGATGGACGGATGGAGGGATGTTATAACCTAGGCACTGGTGTCTGCGAAGCCTGTGTCAGCCCCAAAGAAAAGCTTCAATTCAGGCTTTCAACCCAGATTCAGGTTTTCAACCCAGATTCGGGTTTTCAACCCAGGAGTCACTCTTTGTTGGAGCCAGAAGTGTTTCATAGCCCCCAGGACCTGTACAACTCTGTTCCTGCTTGTGCTCTTGGAGGTTTTGACAGGCGGCAGGCAAATGGGGAGGGCCAGGCTATCCACCTTGGCCCCTCTGTCTGCACAGCAGGGTGCACTGCTCCGTCCTCACGTGCTCATCTTCCTGCTGAGAGGCAGCCCACTCCCACTAGTGCCTGACACACGGACACCCCGTGGGCACGGGGCAGCAGCGCACCAGTGCTCCTGCTTTGCCAGCATACCCAGTCCTAGGCTGAGACTGCAGAGCTGGTGTGTCTGCGGTGTGGGTAGCTATAGACCCACAAAGAGTTTTCTGGGTAGAGTCCTAAATTTGAGGCAGGAGAGACTCACGCTCTCTCCCACCATAAGGAGGACAAGAGCAGCCCTTACAAAATGCACGCTGAGAAGCAATAAGCTGCTCAGACCCCCTTTCTTTGATTACCCTAAAGCTTCTGCCATGATCCTGGCAGAGTTACAGTATTGCCAGCCCTCAGTGTGTAACCAGCTAACCAGATTTAGCTGCTTAATCTTTCTGCAATGCTTCCACCTTCCCTTCAGCTCCAATCATATCTGAACGGGGCCAGCCTGTGTAGGACGCAAATTGGAGGATTTGCACCGGCAGCAGCTCCCTCGTGCCGTTAAGATGTGGATAATGGGCAGTGTCTGTCTGCGCATCCCACATGCCATGCTCCTCAAGACAGCTCATCCGACTGAGTGTGCATGGAGTTGGGGAGACCCTGTCCCTGGGGAGGGAGCAGGTCTGCTCAGGGAAAGATGTTTGCAGGATACAGCCTGCAGGATGCTGCAAGAGCGGGAAGCATGGCTGGAATGAGTTTGGATCAGACCAGAGTTGTGTTTCTGCTGTGCAAACACCAGGCACAGGGAAGGGACTGGGCAGTGTTAGCTGGAGCAATTACCCATCTACGGGCAGAGGGTGGTTATATGCAAACCCTGTTTAATTTCTATTCTGTCTGGCCCAGTCATTTTTAATCTTTTCCATTGAAACAGCTAATTTTTGTAGTTCTCCAAAAGCCAGGTTTAGTAGTTTAAATGTCCTTTTACCTCTCTTTAGGGAAGGGAAAATGTCTGGGCAAATCCACCTCAGTGCTGTGACTAAATGGGTGTCTTGGCACGGCATCCAAGCAGTTTTCCTTCATGGAGCAAGTCATGGCTGTGGGAGATTGTGGGACAGAAGGCCAGGAGAGCCCTGCCTGTGTCACCATGATCTGATGTTTCATCTAGCATTGCCTGCCTGCATGAATCAAGACTTCTCATCCCTGCCTCTGAGGAAAGCAGCTACCCATGAAGGAGAACAGGGGATAAACTGCCAAGACGATAACTCATTTGGGTAAGGCTATCAAGGCTCATTTGCTTTGCCCTGTTGCCTTCATGAAGGAGCATGCAAAACAAAGTATTAGCATTTGGAGAACAAAACTTCAGCTTTACCCTCTCCATACGTTCCCGCAGTCCTAGCTGGGGGGAAGCCGAGGTGATACCTCACTCCAGGGCTGGTTCCTATGCACCGCAAAGCTAATGGGGAAAAATGACTTGCCTTTTTCTCTGGGCAACTCCACTGACAGCACACAGCCACTCCACTAATTTGAAGAAGCAAGAAAAGCAAGATGGAAAAGGAAAATTGGTTTTGATTGCAGAGCTCCAGCCATGGAGTTCCTCTACCAGGACAAGAAGTAACAGTCAAGGTAGCCAGAAGCTTTGTATCCAGTACAGTCATTTTTTCTAGTAGGTATTCACTTGTATGATGAAGACCATTAGGTAAAGTATCTCAGAATAACTCTCATTTGCAGACTACATGGTGAGGAGGTGGTTTCTCAGCAACTGGTACCTCCTACACAGTGGCTGAGACTGTTCCTGGCGTAGGATGAGGCTTTTGCTCATGATGATGCTGAGACGTGCTTCATGCAGCTCTGCTCCAGTCTGGATGGCTTCCTCAATGTCCCTGTCATATTTGGACATGCAGAAGTCTGAATGGCAGGGGCCACATTTGAACTGAAGGAAAGGTCTTCTGCCGGCTCCCTCTGCACAGAAAAGATGCCAGGCTGTCCCTGCTTTCCTAATGCAGTGTCTGGGGGGGAGCCACAAAACCTCAGCGAGGCATTCAGCTTCTCTGTGAGTTTGGGTCAAGCAAGCTGTTGTGCAATTGGTTTGTTCTTCAATGAGTGCGTTTCCTAACAGCCAGCTACCACTTCACCTCCAAGCTGGGGAAAACAGACTGTCACAAGCTGTTCTCACACGCACTCTCACAACCGCTCCTGTTCATTTGCCATCAGGGACAGCACTGACCCTGTTGCTCTTGGACTGATCGTCAGTGCAAAAGATGTGCAATGTCTGTCTGATCCTACCTCAGATGACTCCTGCAGGGGCTGACATCTGAGCTGGACCATCAGCCCACAGCTGGCTCTGCTCTCGCCTGCGACGGGCCAGGCTATCCTACAGCCTTTGCATGTACACTGCTTCCTCCCAGATCGTTTGGCCCAGAAAGCAGCACGCGGGTTTGGCCGATACCAGTGCAGAGCCAGGCATGCCTTCAGATCCCTGCTGGGAGCTCCAGGTCAGTGATGCAGGAGTCTCTGGGATCCTCAGACCAAGTGAAAGCATGGCATGCATCCCAGATCTGAGCAGTTTCAGCAGAAAGCAGCACTGATGCTGGACAGGAGCTTTGCTTTGGTAGAGCAGGGAAGAAATTAATTAGAAGTATGTGCCAGCAATCAAACACAGTGACTCTGTCAGATTTTCCCACACATTTCCCTTCCTACAGGTATTTCCAGGGGCTGAAATGCCGAATTAAGCTGGCTGAGAGTCTGTGATGCCATTTCCAAGACTCTGTCCCTACAGTTCTGCTTACTGTCAACCTGTCTTCTAGCTACTGTAGCTGAGCAGATGAGATGAATGCTGATGCTTAGGTCTCTGAAGCTTCACAGGTCCTGCATGGGTGGTAGACAACAGAAGGCAGCATTTGTTGAGTAGTCAAGAGAAGAGAAATAACTACATGATGGCCCATGATTTGTCCTCTGTGCCCATCTCAGCATTTCTAAAGCTCATGAGTGAGCAACAGCCTGATGTGGAGCAGGGATGTTCATGAAGAAGTGGCTGGTTTGTGTTGGCGAAGGCGCAGCCAGCTCGCCAGCTGCAGCAGCCCTTACATGGCTGGGATGCTCTGAGCACTCTCTGTGGTCGGTCTGGGGCTGGAGAGGACTTAAGGACTCATGGGCAGGGTCTAAAGAGTCCATCATTTATTTGTGGCCAACATAAGAACAATGAGACAGGAAACTATGAAGATGGCCCCAGCATCCCACATGCTGACTCAGTAACAAGCCCCACATTCCTGGTGATGTCTCCCATGTGGCTGCAGGCTCGGCACGCACTAAGGGTGGCCAGAGACTGTGGCCAAGCTAGGACCCCCCTGCTCGGTGCCAGGGATGTGCAGCTGGGAGGCAGCAGGTCCTCAAAACCATTGCTACAGTTGATAAGTGCCAGTGCCGAGCTGAGCCAGGGATCTGGCTGTGAGAGCACGCTTCTCCCTTTTCCACCAGTGCTTTGCAGTGAAACAGGGCAGAGAAGCAGCACCTGTACAGCAGCTGTGTCTCAGCTGGGAGCTGTGATCTGTGACAAGCAAAATGGAGCAGCTTCCTAACTGCTTCTCACTGGTAGGAGTCCAGATTAGTTCCTTGCTCTTGTCCCCATGCATCCTTGCAGGGGGAATGGAGGCTGAACTCCGGCATGATTCCTCTGGCAATCCATCACCCTTGTTCCTGCCCCAAAGCATCCTGTGCCAGAGTTGTCACTGAGCTGCAAGCACTGCACAGTAGCAGACAGCACACACACCCTTGCAGATACTTAAATGCAGGGGACTGCCAGAGAAAGCAGCACCTGGGACAATTCAACCTACACAGATTTTGGATATCAGGTACTGGAACACGTGTTAGCATTGCTGAAGCATCCAGGGATCTTTCTGCTTTGAGGGCCTCCACACCCAGATGTTCAGAGATAGTGGTTCCTTTGCTGTAGCATAGCTGAGATACGCTGAGAAAAGCTCTGAGGAGGGTCACCCTGGGGTCCAGAGCCAGTCAGGGAGCTTAGATGAGAGCTGCCAGGGTGGGATATGACAAGAAATCTCCATCCTACTTGTAAACCCAAGCATTATTATGGGCAACCATGACCACCTCATTGGGCCTTTCCCAGCATTTCCTCCAGGCACATCATCCCACGGTGCTGTGATCATCTCTTCTGCAGGCAGACTTTAAATCTTTCCTCTCCTCAGTCTGGGGCTTTATTAACCTCACCTCACTGTGCTGAATAACTTTCTGCTCTGTGCATCACGCTGCCTGCTCAGCTGGCTCTGTTTGGTGAATAGATTAATGCCAAGGTGAATTTGGGTATGGGGACACCTGCCTCTTCCAGGAGTTGCTGGCCGACCAGACTTGGGCTTAATGATTTTCATAATTCAGATTTGGAACTGTTTTGACTGCAAACAAGCCATGTGATGTGGATCTGCTTCTTAATCACATCACACTCCTCAGGTTTCCAGCGTGAATACTCATAAGTTCAAAATTCATGTCTGAAACACATGCTGCTGCATCTTTGTGTAGAAAACATTCCTGTTGGCAAGCTCTGCAGGAGTGCTTATAAAGAACAAATATCAAAGTGTGACAACCATGGCTGATTACAAATAGCAGGAACATTTGCAGAGCACTGCTCTGCAGAGCTGGCCCTGCGCAAGAGGCTTCTCCGTCTGCTGTCGAAGAGGAGCCCAGGTGCTCCCCAGGGATGGTCCGACTCTCGGCATTGCTACCCACAAGCTACAGAGCTGCTCTGACTCACCAAAGCCAGGAAAAATAACATAAAAGGTGTAAGCAGGGTGGCATAAATGGACCAGGGAGAAATACACGACAGAAAATGAATTCTGAAAGCAGAAGCAATATTAACAGGAAAGCAGAAGAATTCAGTTCCTGCTGTAGCCTGCGCAAAGGCAGAATGATGGACGTGCAGAAGTTATTCTTGTGCTGCCTTTATAAAGCTGGAACAAGGAACAGGTTAAGCAACCTTTTCATGTCAGTGCTGCAGAACACGCTGTCCCGCTCCAGGACTGCAAATCCCACTTCAAAATACCAGAACATGTTCCTACAACAAAACAAAACACCTTATTGTGATTTTTCTGGGCACATTTCCACGCTAACTTTTAATATCTTTGCAAAGTATGTTGCCTTGGGTATTCTGTTTGCATCCACATCGGTATATCTGTGATGAACTTGGCCTTCCTTGCATACAGATTACATGATCGCCTGTGGGGTTTATGGGAATCATGAGGCAATCCAGAGAATTTCTTCCTGGATGTCACCGATAAAGTGGTGATCCAGTAACAGCACCACAGCCTGCTTGCAGTTAGTGTTCTCAGATATTAAATAAATGTTCATGGACAATTTTCAGGGTACGTATTGTACCATCTGTCATAGCAGCACGGTAGGTTTTAATTATGGTTTATACTCTGTCTTCAAGCACCTGGATTCATTTTTTCGTACTGTCTATTACTCATTATGATCTGCTACACAGTGCTTTACTTCTGTTTTCTGCTATTCCCTTTCAACAGCTGGGCCAGCAATATAAATGGGAAGGTGTCAAAGGAGTGCAATATGTGAGGACATTTCTTGCTCAGGCACTTCCTGGTGTGGGGGCCAATTCCATGACCATTTTGAGATTTATCTTTGGAATAATCTGCCTAGGGACTTACTTGGATAAATAAGTTGCAGAGAGAAAATGGATCACAGCAGCTTCCCGAATAGGAAGGAGATCTCAATGTAGAAGAAACTTAGCCCAGCTCTGGTAATCCTACACGCAGCTAGCCAGCCCCTGCTAGTAACAAAGCTACTTGCTTTCTATCTCCCTACAACCTGGATATTTCAGACCAATTTGCTCTTGTCAACTCAGCCATGAGACAGCTAGTGGTGGAGGTTTGCAGCTCTGTTATTAAAGTTACTGCCTGTGGGTTGTGAGCATCAAGGGATGGCTCTGAAATAATCGCTAAGTTACAGTGAATAATGTCTTCAAGCCTCTCTAAAGCCACTGATGCAGCAAAGTTGTGCTCGGTGGAGTAGCTGTAATGACACTACGGAAAGTATGGCAGGGGTATGGCACAGGTTGGAGAGGACCTGCTGTTTGCATGTTGGGGCCAGGTGGGACGGCATCGCCTTCCAGTGACTTTTCCAGCGATGAAGTGCAGCTCTGAATTTTAGTAGACCATGCCCACCACCCTCCATGGCTCACAGAATGAAGGTATGGTCTCACAATGTCCACAGAAAATTCAAATATATCTTTAGCATGGGATAAAACAGACACTCAGCCAATTTGCCTGATAAGAAAGTGTCCATGAAACAATAAGGGCATAGACCCAAAAGAGGTGGCAAAAACCCAGGCTGCCAGATATACTTGCATCCAGGATATGGCACTTTCAATGAGTAATCACTTGCCAATACATATGGTGTTTTTGTAGATGTGAAATGTCATGGAACATAACGTACTGATATGTTTAAAAATAAATTGCTGGGATAGCTTAAAAAATAAATGACTGAAGTGAAGGGACTTATGGTGCATTTTGTTGTGGATTAATTTTGTCACTTGATTTGGGTAAAGCTTGATTCAGGTGTCAAACTAAGTATTGACTTAATAAACTGGGTTTTTTTGCTTGCTCTCTGAGGAGTACTGGGGAACAAGGTCAGTCTCTTAATTAATTTATGCAAATTGCTGTTTTCTTCTACTCCGTTTAAATGTTAGTGATACCTGTCTTATCTCCTTATAGCTAATTGAACAGCAACAAATAAGTAACTACACGCAGGACTTTAAGAAAGTCACAAGCAGGTGCAATGAAACTCTTAAAACTGGCCCAGAACAGCTGCAAAGTGATCATAATAATTGTGTATGTGTGCACACGCACACACACACTTTTTAAACATTGATCAAAGTGCAAGCCACCAAAGTCCCAAACCCATATTCAGTTGTTCAGAATCAGGAGGTGTTATCTAAAGGCATTGAGTCAGCGTACATCCTCAGCCTGGGCTCCCACCGTAGACCTCGCTCTGTGCACAGAACAGAGATCCCCAGAGGCTGTTTGCGGGAGCCTCAAGCATCAGGCGTGAGCTCCTGGCTGACTATCATGCTGACGCCATGCTTGGCAAATCCACCCCCACATCCCCTTTCCCAGTTTCCCCCATGTTTGTCCCACTTCTTCCTCCCACAAGTGTATGATACCCCCAAGTCTAGAGCTTGCCTTCCAAGTGCACCTTCGCAGTGTGATCTCTCCGTCCACATAGCTGTGCTATAAACTGAGAGGTTAATACAGAACAAGGAGCTATAAGATGCCATCCAGCCTCTGGGAACAGCTGCTGGGAGTGGGGTGTAGAGAAGGGCAGGAAACCGCTGGGATGGGCAGGATGGCACCGCTGGGTTTCTAGCCTGCACCTGGCAGTGGTGCTGTGGTCACTGAAATAATAGTGCAAATAGTGCAAATTCCTGCCCCACAGGGAGTGGGGTTAGGGAAATGGGCTAGGACAAGACTACAGGCAGCTACCAGCTCCAGTTATTGCAATGGGAACAATGTACCCCACAGCCTGTCTCACCTTCTGGTTATTCCTTCTCTCATCCCCTACCTATGGGTTATTTGTGGAGGAAGGAAGTCTTCAAGATACCCAAAAAATCTCTCCTGCATTCATTTTGCTATTAAAACACTCCAGGTGGCATTTGTTGGATTTTTTTTCCTGAAAGTAATTTCACGTGCAAGGCACAAGCAAGAAAACAGGGCTAATACAGCAGGAAAAAATCCCAGTGAAGGGAAAGGAGTTGAGGCAATGTCAGTGCAGCTGCATAGAGCAACCATCCTGGTCTGAACACCAATTTTGGTGCTTCCTAATGATTTCATCACCCACAAACAGGACAACCTGGATCGGCTGCAAGCTGCATGGAGCTGGGTCCATCCAGATGTCCTAGGAAAATCTGCCTGTTTCCTGGTGGAAGATACTACAGAACCAGTCAGCAAATGGCAAATGCTTATTTCCAAGAATTTTAGAGGATAATTTGTCACAATTTCCCTTGGATCTTTTGTTTCTTTTGCGAGAAAAAAAAAGTTACAGGTTTCATTTTTAAAAAAAAAATTATTTGGGCACAAAATCGCAGGGTTCTACAAGAAACCATGTACAGATTTTAAAACTGAGTTCTAGGTTGCTTGGGTTTTTTGTGTGGTTTTTTGAAGAAAACCTGTTTTGTGCAAACCTACAAAGCCTCCAGCATTATTTCTAAGAGGTCTTCATGTTTTGTTCCCTTCTTTTTTTTTTTTTTTTGAGAGAACTATTTGAAAATTTGGCCAAGGTGAAAAAAAATAATAATCACAGAAGTCCTGTCTGGCAGGAAGTTACTTTTACTGGCAAAATCAAACCCAGATATGATGACAGCAACGTACCCTTGGCTGTGCAGAAGGGAAGCAGCCTCAGCCCAGCAGGAGAGCTGAAGGTAGGGACTGGAGGCTGGCCCATTACCACTTCTATGGCACATCAGGTTTCCTATGTCTCTGTTGCTTTTTGATGAGTGGCGTAAATAGCAGAGCCACTTTACCTATGAAAATGTTCTGTGTTTTTGCAAGTTGCTCTCCTGCCTCCCCCAGCCTACCCCCCGGGGCTCTTCTCTTGAATCCATCACATCTTTCCCCTGCTTCCCCCAAAGTTCAGCCTGGCTTTATTTCTCTCAAACCACCCTGTGTGGAGCTGAAAGTGGGACTGCAGGTGAGCTTGCCCGCCTGCCTCCTTCTACATCACGCCTGCAGAGCATAAAATAACAATAAAAGTGTCCGCTCAGTCATGGGTGCTCTGGGCTGCAGAGGGATGAGCACGCTGGTGGCATGAGGATGAGGAGTAGTGGACATGGGCCACTAATGCAGCTTAGGAAAGGTGTCCTTACCACTGTTGATTCCCAGCCTGCAATGGGTGGGAATTAGGTGCAACAGGCACCTAAATGTCAGTGTCCCCGCTGTGAGCTGGGGGCCTGGGCTCTCCTGATGGTCAGCAGTGGTCCAAGGCTGCACACAAGTGCTTTCACAAGTGGGTCTGGAGCTGTTGGATATGCCTTAGGGCACCTCCTGATCTCCAGCTACAGCTTCAGAAGGCATGGTCTCCTGTTTGTCTGCCTCCATGCAAACATCACGGGTGCCGGGGGTGGGTTATCAGGCTCTAGACCCCTCCATTTCAATAATTCCAGCCTGAAAAGTCAGGGGACAGCCCACATGAAAGCAGACATGTGAGGACCAACCCTGTGGCAGGGCTCAGGCTGCCAGCACGCCCAGACACCTACGCTGGACTGATCAGTGCAGGTGGCTTAGTGCTGAACAGCATCCTGGCCCCAGCCGCTGGCTGCCTGAGCACTTCTCATCTGCTCCAGAGCAAAGTCAAACGGGTCTGCTTAAAATAACTCCCAGCACTGCTGCTGAGCCACTCGTGGATGCCTCTCCTCTGAGATGCGTGGAGGGGCTAAGCACATGCGGGTACCTCAAGCACGGAGGCAAATTTGGTGTTCGAGCAAAGTGTGAGACTGTGGGAAGCGTCTGGACCCGTTGAGGCTCCACTGTGACTGGCGGCGAATCGCTACGTGCCAGCCTGGCAGCCAGCTGCCACCCTCCTTATGGCTCTGCCTACATGCATCCCCTCTGCAATGATTTCTAAATGTGCAATATCAACATTGCAGTAGCACAGGATTTTTGCATGTAATTATCCTAAGGTTTATTTGAATAAAAAGATGGTGGGGGGGAGGAAGAGCCCATCTAAATCTTGCAGATCATGCAAAGTCTAGCAGCTCTGCTAGCAGAGCTTGGAAATGCCGATAGACAGTTAAGAGCACAGACACACAGCCATATCTGTATTTGCTTTGAAGTGTGCTGCTAAAACATGTTGCCGTTGAGATTCCTAAGCCCCACATTTTAAAATATTCATTGCCACAGCCCAGATTCTCTCCCGAGGAGCAGAAATCCAGGCAGAGACGAGAATCTATCTGGCATCCCCTTGTGGCTTTGCTTCTCCCTGCTGCAACAGGAGAACAAGCTGTAAAACCAAAGGACAGCCTGGATCTTCATGGATCATAGCCAGACCTCATAGCAGAGAAGAGAGTGTCCTCCAGTAGTTATCTCTTCGATATCTGTAACATCTGGGATAAAGAATAACGAGGAATCCATAATAAGGGATTCTTAAGGAATATCCATGCTCCTATTAAGAGCTGCAGCAAGGAGCAATAGCCAGGCAGTGTGGTTAGACTCCTTTAGTGGTACCCTCAGAGTCACCTGGGCACCTTTAGAGACGGCCGAGCCAGATGTGCTGTGTCCAGGGGCAGGATGGATGTACAGGCACGACCCTCCAGCATGGACCATCAGACCCTCTCTTCCTGCAGTCGGGTGGCTTGCTCTGATCCGCTGTGTGCTCTGCTTGCCTTTTGGGATCTCACTCACTGCCTCCATTTGCTGCTGCTACCCAGAGAAGTCATGAGTGGCTTTAAGTAAGAAAAATACAGGCACTCTCTCATGACCCACAACAGTACTTGTCAAGTTTTACTCTCCCTGAGGTTTTCCTAAGGTCTGGGTCACAAAGACCACATTTTGGAAGGACTCAATATGTAGGGAGTGGCCCCAAGGTGACCACAGCTGCTTCAGAATGACCTTGTTTGGGGACAGGGGTCCAGTTCAAAGAGTCCAGGCACTTTGCTGTATGTGCAGGGACCACTTCTGCAGCAGCCCCATGAAAAGGCTGAGATTAGGAGGTGCCCCAGGGGTTCAAACTGTGTCTACAAATTGTGAAGTGCAGATGTTCTTCCCACACAGTCCTCCCAGCAGTCTGCAGACCAAACCGTAATTTTTGTGGGTCAAATTTCATTAAGGAAGGCCGGGTGCTTCTAAGACATTTAACATTTGTCTCTGGTTATTGTCCTGGTGATTTACATAATGGATTAGTACAGATTAGCCCAGCATTCAGAAAGTCACTGGGTTGCTTTGCATGCACCATAGGCAAAAGATTCAGCCTGTAAATGGGATGATCTAATAACAAGCATAATTGCTGTTTTATAGACTATAAGTACTGCCATGTCAGTAGCTCGTCTAACTCTATAGTGAGGCCATTGTACAAATATAAATCCCCCAGTCACCAAACAGCTCTTCAGAGGCTCCTCCATGCAACAGCTACAGCGAGTGTCCTCGCACTGACTTAGATGCACATGGGAAGACGAACACCTGTATTACAAGCCACCAGCAGCAAATTAATTGATTCAATCCTTTAAAGCTGCTAGGCTGAGCATCAGAAGATACAGAGCTCCCTTAGTGCAACCATTTCTGCTTTCCCAAGCCCCAGAGTGATGCTGTGGGGGAAACTGAGGCAGGAGCACAGGACGGCCCTTTGGAATAAGAGCATGGGGTACAGGGTGGGTTTCCCTTATCGTACCCCACTCCCAGTGTTTTTCTCTCCAATTCACTGGGGGTAAATTCAGGGTCAAAAAATTTATTTATCTATCTCAGGTGTTTTGCACTGCTTGGTAGCAAGCCAGCCCCATACTGTTAATATTACAAAGCTTTTTAGAAAAAGAGAGGCTGGCTATTGCAACAGCACTTTTGAATCATTCATAATTCTGCACAGGGGCAACTTCTGTAGGTGTCTTGTTTCCTGTATTTTTGCAATGTTTTAGGACTAAAAATAACAAGGAATTGCTGTTCAAGCGAGGAATTAGAGTTGCAAAAAAACTTGAGAGTAAAACTGTAGTGGAGGACGTCAGAGCTTTCCCACAGCCGCAACTACAAACCCAATTCATCCTGGGTTAGGCAGAATGAAAACGTGCAGCTGGACAGATTCGCAGTGAATGCTCTGAAACAGGTTTAACTTTCCACGCAAGCAATATGCAGATAGTGATGAGAATTTTTTTGGAAAAATTAGTTTGAGCTCATTTGTGACCACGAACACCAAAATGCTGTGATCTTAACCACATGGCCACCTGAGGACCTGAGCAGTGTTGCATCCCTGTGGCTTAGCCTGTGCATTTCTCGGTAGAAAAGTGATGCTTTCGGGTATTGGAGCTGCACTCCTGCTCCTGCCATGTGTTTCCCATGTGAGGCTGCCCCCATTGCTTGGACCAAAATACTGAAGTTGTTATAAACAGCTACTGCGGTTCTTGGATCCCCTCCTGCAGATGGGCTTTGGTCTCCTTGCTGGAGCTGCCTGGGCTCATTCAGCGGTGACAGCCATGGAGCTGTGGGCTTGGGGATGGGACCCAAGGCCGCGTGGGGAGCATGGCCGTTGCATGCATGGAGGCACCGAAGCTTCAGGAAATCACAAGCAAGGCAGTCTGGAGAGCTGGAAGTGGGGCAGACCCTTGTGGCAGCATAGGAACAGGGCATGGGGCTGGTGATCCTTCTCTGAGGATGCTTTCAAATATCTACAAGCAGGGCAGAGGGTGGTCAACAGCATCTTGGGGCCTGGACAGGGCATCTGCAGGGGAGCATCAGCATGTCCCTGTGTGACCCTGCTCAGGGTCCTGAGATGAGCTGAGATGGTTTGGGAAGGCAAACCCATGACTGACCCAGTGCCTGTCACTGGTCTCCCTGTGCTCACTGTCCCCGCTCACCAGGAAGGGGCACGTGGCTTGAAGCCAGCTCCAGCCCGTCTCTCTCTTCAAAGTTCATTTTGCTGGTTGCTCTGTGCTGGGCTGAGCCACATAGATGCCCCCTTCTGCCCACCCTCCCATGCTAGTCTGGCTGGATCAGAAAGACCAGTTGATCCACCCAACTGGTAGAGCCGTTGACCTAAAGCAAAGGCCACCCTCCGGACCCCTTGGTGTTGATATAAGCTCAACTTTCTTTACAACAGGTCACTGCCTATATTCTTCCCTGCACTTTCTGAGCGCATTACCATGCCCATCTCCTCCGAGCCCTCCTCCATCATAGGGGTCTGCTTGAACTCATTGCCTAATGATTTCCATGCCAAGCTCTCTTCTGAGCCGAGGGGATGAGAAGAATTCACGTCCTGTAAGTTTCAGCCTCTTATTTTGGAATTAATTTTGCAAGCTCCTCCTTGGACCAAGCTCTCTGCGGGCTCAGGCATAACAGGGCCAGTGAGAGGGGAAAGTCATGTTGCTGGTTAAATCTCCAAAGCAAAAATAATCCATTTTAATGAAGGTTCACAATCTGCAATGAATGTGAAACAATGTTGTCAGCTAAGCTGTTGCATTATTCACTTTTATTTGTACGAGGTCCTTCCATTAATATTTGACTACAAGAGAATGCAATTAAAAATTTTCTACTTGAATAAACCCCTCACCACTGTGTTAGTTAAAGGATAAAAACCTTTTACATTGCTGTAGAAGAGAATTTAGCACACTGGCTCTGTGCACGTGGGTCACACACCAACTCTTTCAGCTTCCCACTCCCCATATTTTGTTCTCTACTCCCATTTCTTCGCAGTGTCTTCCCTTCAGCTCTCACCCTGTATCAGCTCCTCTGTGCTGCCCTTCTCCCCCTCCCTGTCATCTGGAGTATCCCAAAGCAATTGTTTCCTTCTGAGCAGAGCCAAACCAAGCAGGGATGTGGGGGGGGGTTGTGCAGGCAGGTGGGAAACACCTGCAGTCCGCGGTTCCCGGTAATTTCACAAAAATAATGGTAAGGCTGTGTCAGACTGAGACAGAGACCCACTTTGCCAGAAAGAAGTGGGGCTTTGCATTTGTGTCCATGGGTGTTTGCTGGCAGGGAGAGATGATTTATTATTTAAATTTTTGCATGCATGGATGGGCACTGAATTAGTTGTAATCTCCCAGGGAGGGAGGAAAAAACCTTCTAGGATCCTGGAAGACAGTTCCGAGAAGACATGAGGTCAGCTCGCAGACTAGTCACAAAAGGGAAGATGTTAGGAACAAGGGGAAGAAGGATGATACGCAAAGCATGGAGTTACATATATAAGCATTATGCACTACTTCCCTTTCCAGAGCATCCAAGAACAAAGGGCATTTGGTGAATATAAACAGAGTTTAGGTGGGCACAGAAGTGAATACGGTTGGTTTGTAGAGCACAATACGACAAGGCACTGATGAAGAAATAGGTCCGTGTGTGTACAGATTGGTTGCAGAGAAGAGGGCTAACCATGCGTCTAGCTGAAGCAGGAGGCTCTTTTGAAAATACTTCCCTGCCTCCCAGGTTAATCCAGGGAGCTGTCACGTACAATGAGGAGACGAACATTTTATCCTGTTCTAATTCATCTCTTGGAGTCTCTGACACTGCTTGCCTATGACTGTAGCTTTTGGGAGAAGCAGCTGATGGCAAAAGGAAAGTTCACCCATGGTTTAGGAAACTAAAAACCAGACCTGGATGGGATAGAACGAGAAAGCATGTGTGCATATGTAGAAGAGGAGCCTCTGGCCTTAAAGACCTTAGAGACCTAAGGCCAGAAGAGGTTTGGAGCCAGGGCTTTTGGAGTAGAAATTCGGGGGCAAAGAGGGCCATCCTTGGGGGCAGGCAGATGGCAAGGTACAGGTGACCAATGCATTGGGTCAGATGTAGAAGAGGCACTAGGACCAGGTCAATAACAGTACGTGGCTTTTAAGGGAAAAGGACCCCCAGGAGAGTTTTCACCGCCCTGGAGATCTCCAGATAAGCAGAGGAGCAAACAGAGCCTACTGTGGGGGACAGATGCTCTGGGTCAGCAGGTCCAGGTCCAGGTCAAGCATCCTGTAGATTATCATTGGTTTTTTGGAAGAAGATCTGCCAGGGCACACAGTGGACAGCCAGCTGTTCTCTGAGGAGGTATATAACCCTATCATGCCAAAACCTCACTGGTCCCTGTGGGAAATTCATACACTGACCATTAAACACCACCCAGGAACATGGTAACATTTATAGATCTACATCTGCCTCCTTTCAGGACCAAGCAGGCACCTTACTGCTGTGCAACAGCACCCACGCAACGGTGTAGGAAGCTACCAGTGCTGTCCCCCTCTTCCTATGATGAATATTTTCCCATTTCTGTGGCAAACACAGCTCCACAGCTAGATCTCCTTCACTGAGCAACTGAGATCCGTTGCTGAGGTTGGAGCAGCCCATGTGTGTGGATCCTGGGGCAGAGGGACACAACAAACAACCAGTAGCAATTGCAACTGTTAATTAGGGAATATTCTGCTCTTCCACCCTCTCCTGATCTCAGAGGTGGGTTCTTTCCTGGCCATTGGTGAGGAAGGTGACAGTGATGTCCAGAGCTCATGGAGAAGCCACTGGCACCATCTGCGGGCTCTTCTGAGATGCTCCAGCTGCACACCTGAAGATCTCACATCCCGCAGTTGCTACTGCAAGTGGGGGAATTAGCTCATCTAACGCTAAGTAATCTGCCCATCGAATATTAAGCACCACCTAAAGCAGGTCCTCAGAGTCTCAGGTTGCACAACCATATGTAGAAGAATCTTTGGACCTTAAATGCTCTATGCTTCAACTCTTCACTGATAAAATGAGGATTAAGAAGCCCATACATCTCAGAGAGTGTTGTGAAAAATCAGTCCATTAGTTTGTGTCCCATTAATGTTATCTAGGCCAAGGAGATGAATAATTCTGTCCCCAGAAGAAGATTTGTATAGCGAGCAGCATATAAGACAAGGGACCATACCAAACAAAAAAGCTAAAGGAAGATATTGAGAAATGGTTTGTTAAGTGTATGCCATTCATCCCAGCACAGGGTCAGGCTGTGTCTTACAGAAGCAGTACATGTTTATAAGCAGAGGCTGCGGTTTGGTGCACGCACACAGGGGCTGCATTAAAGCTTTGCAAAACACCCTAATTGGGATGTGTCCCACCTTGCTGGTGATCGATTTGCAACCTACGTACTGTTGTGGTTTTTTTAAATGCTGTGTTTTTCTCTGTAATAACTTCAAGAGCTCTAATCCTTGTTAAGCGACAACCGTTCACCAGGGAGCACAGGAACAAGCTCGTGGGGACCAGCCATCCTTGCCAGAGACGAGCTGTTTCTGGAATAGCTGAGGCAGAGCAGAGCCACGGTGGGGGCGAGCACAGCTGCACACCAATCTCACCAAAGCAATGTGCTTCCAGCGCTCAGAGATCTCACCGTTATCACCCACCTTTGTCCTCTGAAACGGGGTTAGTGTAACTCCTTACCAAGACTGTGTCTGGAGGCCACTTAAGTGTCGGAGCTCACGAAGAATGCATGAGCTTGGAGCTGCATCCCTCCTCAAACACACAAATCTCTGCTTGAGTAAGGGTAGATGCTGCCAGCTGGCTGCAAGGGGTTCTGCCTTTGACCCCCATGGACTCAAACATGTCCATCTCAGGCACCCAGGCCGTTCATCACTGTAGTGGTCTTCTAGCCATTTTGAGCAGCTGAGCCCAGTGCTCTCTGCTCCTAACAAGGCATTGAGGTCCTCGAGAACGGGACTCTTTGAGCATCCAGCTGCATGGCCAGCACTTGCTTTCCAACACAAATGCAGAGCAGGAGGGGGATTTGAAAGAGGACAAGTTCATTCAGCGAAGGAGACAGGTTTTGTGATGCTTCTCCTGGTTCCTGAGGGAGCTTGGTTGCTTTGCACAGCTCCTTGTATTCTCCCTTGAGTAAAAACAGATGCCCAGCAAAATCCATGACATCAAGACTTCTTTTTAGAGGTGAAATGCTTAGATTTCTTCTTCTCTCTCCTGCATTAGTCTGTAGTCAGGAAGGATTTTGGTTAAAATATCCCATTTTCTTTCCTTTCCTCAGCCCTGGAAAAAGCTGGGGTAAATGTAGGCTTCAACAGCTGGGCTTATCTACTGAGCCACAGCCAGATTTCAAATCCTCTGCAGAGCATGTAAACTCTTTGGGCTTCCAGCCATAGCTACTGGAGCTTTTCTTCAAGCAGAGGTAGTTGAAGTGCAGTCTCTGGGTGTCCAGGACATACAAGGCAATGTGGAAAGACATCTCCACCCAAGCTGTTCAAGTGATGTGCCCAGATATGCTCAGGGCTCCACAAATGAGCAACCAACATACCACCCACGTTTTAATCTATTAGCTTTAAAAATGCACCAATTGCTGCACCAATCAGCTTTTGAATTTGGCGTGTTGTATACAGCAAATGTAACCTGAAATATCTGTTTCTGACAGTCTCCAAGGTATTCAGGGACAAGACTTCTGATAATATAAAGAAATATTTTCATTTCATTCAGAATACCTCTACTAGTTACTAGCTTGCCCTTCTAGCAGAGGCTGATGTGGAAAAATCTCAGTGCAGAGAGGCAGCCTGAAAAAATTAAAAGCAAATGGAAAAGGCAGTGGCTGAACAGGAGCTGGCGACTAATCTTATCTTCAGGGAGCCCCTCTTGTAACAGGTACAGAGCTGCCTGGGAAGGACTAAAGGTGCTAAAATATGATGTTTATTGAATGATCAAGGAGTACTGCACTGGCTGTTCAGGAAGATTTATTCTCCATCTGTGCTTGTTTTTATTCTACTGGCATGCCTAATAAATATCAACTCTTTTAAACAAAAGCATCTCCATTTGCAAACGTGTTAGCAAACCTTTGGCATTTCCCAATGATTTTGCGTCAAACCTCCCCACCTGGAGGCCCACGTATTTATCCCCAGGACTTGCCAGGATTTCTCAGACTGGGGGGGACTGGATGTCCCTCGGGTTCACTCCTCTGCATGTTGCCTGATAAAAAAAATCAAAGATCTCTTTTTTTTTCCTGCGCACGCACTTCCAGATGCGCACACAGGTGACTACCAGTAAACCAGGGAATTTTAGAAAGCAATTACTAAGTGAAAGGTCTATACTACACACCCCAAAGACTCAGAAACCTTTGCTGTGCAACTAGAGAAGAAAAAAAAATTAAAAAAGAATAAAAATCACCAAATCCCAGGGCCCTGTGAGGCAGTAAGCAAAGTTTGGCAACTTCCAAATGCACAACCCGTTGTTACAAGCTGTTCCATGTGGCTCCCCAGAGGGCTGGTCCATAAAGGATAACAACCTTTGCCTGCTGGGAGCTATTAGCTTAAATGGTAGCGGGCTGCTGCAGCATTTAAGCCTGATTATAATAGTGTCATTGGATTTGTATGCGCTGGGATCCACGCAGATGGATTTCACAAAAATTCTAAGAAATTACATCCAGGAAAGGGAGTTAAAAGGATGTCTCTATGCATGGCAAGCGCTGGCTGACTGAAATTGCAAATAGAGGATCACCAGGGAAAAAAAAAGAAAACCCCAAGTTAAATGAGGTTCAACATTGTGATGGGGAAGTTAGGAGCAGAAACATTTTCCAGGCTCTGGAATCTGCTGGAACAGGCAGATATACTAATGATCAAAATGCCCACATCTCTCTTCTTCCTTTTTGCATTAAATTTGTATTATTTCATTAAGACAGCCTATGGGTACCTGTACGTTCATTAGCTATGCAAGCACATTAAGTCATTCGCTGTGTTACACATGGCGTTGCATGAAATTTGGCAGGTGTCGTAACCCTCCATGCAGGTGTTACCTGTAGATTAGCACTTCTCCCTTCCCATCATTTCTAGGGATTCCAAGGACAGACTTCAAGCCAGGAAATCTCATGAGATCAGGTAGCAAAACTTGAATTTCCACATCCTGGAACCAAGCTGGTAATTTATACCTGGCTAAAGCACATCACCAAGAAAAACATCAATCTTGTACAATTTATTTGTCTGCCTTTGACTTGCAGATATCAGGGTGTTTACACATTGCAATCAACGCAACTCTCAATCTCCGCATTGAGAAGGTAAAGGACTATGCTCTTGCAGCATCTTCTGCTCAAGGCTTTTTTGTTTCTCTCTTCTTTTTGGGTCACACACTGAACTATTTAGTGGATCTTTTTGGCAGTTTTCTCACCCGTGGAGCTGCCATAGCATCCACACTGCTCCCCAGCTTGCCAGTGGGCCATCCTAGAGCCACTGAGATGTGGCCGATGAAGCTGGGCTTCCCCGCAGCCATCATGGATGCGGCAGGTGATGCTACAGACGATCACCTCAGCAAACCCAAAAGTGCCAGGCACAGTGCAGCTGGGAAGCAGTGAACTTTCCAGCAGCCCTTTGTTTACAGAGCCATCTATAAGCTTCCACTTGATTAAAATAATCACTAATAAGCCTGGCATCTTAGCAGAAGCAGCCTGCATTCTTCCTGCAGTCGCAGAGGATCGCCTGCTCCCAGTTTCTAAAGCCATTTCCTTGGCTCAGTCATGATTTACCAGGGATGTTGGAATGAAGGAAAGGACAAGCAAGAGACAAGGCTTCAGACTGCCTGATACCAGCCTGAAACAACCTGACGATAACGTTCATTTTCAGAGCCAGGCTTCAGCATCCCCATCACATGTCCATCCTTGCAAAGAGCCATCCGAAGCAGGTACGGAGGGGCACAGTACCCACAACCTGCAGACCCGTGCCCACACACAGGCGGGTAGCCCTCTAATTTCACCCCCATTACCAGGGCAGCAATCCTTAACTCTACAGCCTCAGCCAGGGTCACCTACCCGGTCTCAATAGGTTTAACCCTTCATTACCTCTCCAAAACTCCACCGCTTGGACAAAAGGTGCTTCATTGCCCAAAAATCCTTTTTTAACATTTTGCAAAATCTTTCTCTCCTTCTTAAGGCTTAAGGAGAACAAAAAAATGCACATTCCCTATTTAGAAACATTCTTGTGATGTTTATTGGAACAGGCTGAAAGAGCTGAGGTTTGAAAATTAGTATCTGGCAAGGAAACAGTGTCCTCAGGGGCCAGAGAACAAGCCGCACTGGGAGGAAAGTGATGGGACCAGCCTTTAAAGGCTGGAAAATTGCAAACCAAGTGTGCTCAGCAGTATTTTCCTTTATGCAGTTCTTTTATTCTTAAGATGAAAATTGCTTGGGACAAAAACATCGGCCTGATACCTGGGACAGTCTGCTCCTTACTCTCCTTTTTCCAGAGAAAATATGTGGTTCTTTGAAGAGAAGAAGTGTTCAGCAAGAAGCAAATGCCAACGTGACCATTTTTAATGCAAATTCTTGAAGATCTCTCCCCGCTCCTCTAATACTGCATAGGAAATCTGTGACAGTGCCTTGGCAGGGCTGTCAGTCTGTGCTGCTTCTGCACTGCCAGGAGAGGAACAGGAGCCTGTGGTGGTTTTACATGAAGAGAAACTGCCTTGTTCATTTTCCAGCCTCTGATCCCACCTCAATAGCAAAGGCCTCTTCCACCTCTCTCTGGGACTTGCCATGCAGTCGCTCAGAGGTTTTAATGAGTGGACGAAGCCGATGCTGGCAGCATTGCTGCGAGGATGCTGCTGTGGGCAGGGGTGACCACAGTGACCCTTGCACGGGTAGGGGCAGGCGCAGAGGCATGTCCTGCACTGCCAATCCCAGCCTCAGGCAGCATGCACAGAGTTAAACCCCTGGCTGGTATCCCCAGGAGGCTCGTGCTTTAGCTGCCGCTCTGCTCCCGGCTCCAAGGGGCGAGGCTGTGATTTTCCCAGCAGTTCTTCCCACACTCGCCCTCCATTGGGACTGAGCGTTTCTCCACGGGGCATCGCACTGACCCACGACCCCGCACACGGGGCCCAGGCTGCCACTGCTCACCGCCCCCGCGGACGGGGAGGCCGGCGGTTCCCACAGCCCACGCCAGGGAGGGGGAGGCGCAGCCCACCAAACATAGCCCCTGGGAGCCACAAATCACGGGAGCCCCCTGCCGCCGCTCTCCGCTGGCCCCAGCACGGGTGCGTGGCCCCGATTGCGGATGCTGTGCTAGCAGCCGTACCCCTGAGCCAACCCCGTGGCTCTCTTGGTGTGTCTGTGGGATTAGATGCATGAAGAGCACATGCATTCCAGAGAGAGTGTCCACATTTGTATTCAATATACCCTCTAGCACCCATCCTCCCCAAAACAGTCCCATGCTGATGGAACTCTGCCCACCCACTTTATTATTGTCTCAACACCAGTAAGTATAGCATTGCACACTGGTGTACACAAGTGCACACACCTATGGAGGATCAGTGCCTCTGGCTGATTGCTCCTCTGGCAAACAAATCACGCCCCAATTAACGTTCCTCTGTCCACAAACACACAAACTCAGTTGCAGTCCTGACCTGCGCTTCAGCCATGCTGCCACACACACCACAGTGCAGTCCATCCATACAGCTGCTGGAGGAGCATGGGAGCTCATGCGCCATCATTTGGGGGTCCAGACCAGTTTCTGCAAGCCCTTCTCCAGACTTGTACCTTCATGCTAACTGGGAGTGACTCCTCTGCCCCAGAAATGTCCATCCTGACTACAGCTGCAGAGGGAATACTGACTGTAATGGTTCAGCAAGTGATAATTCATAGTTTCCAAGTGCTTTAGTAGTCTTAACTAATTCATACTTATTAATTAGCCCCATCTGGTCAGCATGCGACTGAGCATATAGTATGCATGCCGGAAAGGTCATTTCCACCAGGTGCCCGTACACCTTGTCTTTCCTGCGGAGACAATGCTCCCAAAGCAGGAAAGCGCTGGGGTGGAGGGAAAAGAGCCTGTGAATAGTGTCCACCGGTCAACCCATCCAGGAGAGAGTCCTTCCTGCGAGATGAGGTGACTCCATTGCAGACCAGGAACATCCAAGCCAATTTTCCCACCTGAGATGCACAAGAGGTGTGAGAGAAGATGGGAGGAAAGCCCCAGCGACCAATCCCAGTCACTGGGATGCCCAAGCTTATGGGAAGGCAATGGAAATCCACTGGAAGACCACAGCAGGCAGAGAGCTGCCAAGCTGTAATTCAATGCACTTGGCTATTTAATGCTGCTTATTGCAGCCCTCAATTCTTCCTCTCCCTGAAAGACAAATGTGATCACTGTTCCGTATGCTTCACTAGCCTTCCCCAGCAACATTCAATTCACCACTGAGTTTTGCTGGGGGGCAGGATAAGATTGTGCAGATATAATAACTCCATTCATCACCGCCAAGCAGGGGTGGGCAAACAGCGCTTTGTAAATGATTCAGGAAGTTTGGCAGCTCAGATCCCACCAATCTCCCTGACAGGCAATACCAGCGTGCTCTCGAGCCCCAGAGCAGAACAGTCGGAGGAGCCAGACCCACTGCCACCATGCTGGCATGGACCCTGCCACTCTGTGGTGCACCAACCTGGATGTGCACGGGAGCTGATGGAGGGGAAGGCTCTCACCACCTGGCCTCTCCCACTGAAAACACTCACTCAGAGCAGCAGGAGCACTAAGTCTGGGGATGCTGGTACCCCAGCAGTGGTACTCCAGCCATGAGTGATGGTCTGAGCCTGGCTGCTGTGGACAGTGCACCCACAGCTCCCAGTGGGACCCATCTGCAGCCTCCCATAGGCTTTGGGAGCTTTGCACTTGGACCCCACCAGGTTCCTGTGTCTCCCTGTGGGTGTGTTACCCATGACGAACTTGAGTATCAAAGGCTTTTGGTGCTTTCCCAGCATACTCACACACACATGCACGCACAAACACACAGGTACACACACATACACATACAAACACATCACATATACACACACACAGACTGGCACTGCTGGCCAATGCATCCCCTCCTGTTCTATGCTGCCTAAAAGAAATAGCTTCCACTAGCTAAAATATAAAAGACAATAATTGGAAAGGTGCAGACATACATGGCAGCTCCAGCTGCGTCCCACACTGCTTCCTCGTTGTCTCAACACCTGGGAAATGCAATCCTGCTGCTGACATGTGGCTTTGATTCAGAAGCTGTATTAGCCCTAAGTCCCTGTACTGATATCCTCTGCTGATCCAGGATCTGTGGGGAAGGAAGCCTGAGCCAACACTGGTAATTTCCATAGCCATCCTACAACCTCTGTTGCACCCCACACTGGAAATTGCTTTGCAAAGCGGAGCCGTGGGGAAGTGCTTCCCATGTGCTGGGCTCGCACGGTCTACAGAGAAATCACTGCAGGGACATGGCTTAGTGACCTTCTGGGCAAGCTGGCTATTAAACACCCATGGGCTGGGGAGATTGTCCATTTTCAACTAAATTTTTGGCCTACATCTGGTTTTAGGTTTTCAACTTTTTTTTTTTCCCAAATTTTTGATTACCAAATTTGTACAGAAGGAGCCCTTTGAAAATCACCAGTTTAGTGAGGGCTTGTTACTATCTGGGCTTTCCATTAGAAAGCTAGCATCTGTTAAAGAAAATCCAAGGGGCTGACTTTTTCTTTCTTAACACAGAACAACCTTTCCAGAGCTTAATAGAAATTTGAGTAAGGCACTTGCTGCCAAGATGCAAAAAAATTGATTTAGTGTGTTCAAGTTCATACATTATTTTTTGCAAAATATTTTTGAGGGTGAAATTTCCTGCGTTTGTTTTCAGCAGAGTTTGCAGGAATGTGTTAAGATGCTTCTCAGTAGAACAGTGATTACCAATGTTCATTTTCACGATTAAAAAAAAGACCAGGTTCTTATGACTATTTTCATTTCACAAACAATTAAAAAACCGTTGCAGCTTCCTACACAAATACCATATTGTGAGTATCTCTCTACAAAATACGTAGCACACCTAGTCTTGTTTAAAGTGAGAATAAATAAATAAATAAACGAATGACACAAATAATTATCAAAATGCCTTCGAGCGGTATATATTCCGACAGAGTAATGAAGTCAGGTACGCATCGTACTTTGTCAAATCAAACAACTCACTTTTACTATTCCTCCAGTGCTTTCTTCCAAGTAAGCACGATATTTACTTATATATTACTATATAGGCACTATGTTTACTTATATATTTCCTCCACTTTTCATATTTCAAGGAAATGGCGTTACAGGTACATTACATCAGGGCATGGAGAAGCATTATCCGGAACATGCAAGTCAACCCAGGATCGGATCTGCTCTGCAATGCCCATTCCTATCATCATCCTATCATGGTGAGGCCCTCCTGCCCAAGCATGGTCCTTTGGTCAGAGCAACCGAGCCATGCAGCTGGGCATAGCCATGCTAGGGACAGCCTAGGTGTTTGGGTCAGCTTCCTACATTAACGTACTAGAAGATTCACACCGTGAGTAGAGAGGAGAGCTTTTCAGGCACAGGAAGAGGAATTGTCAAGTTCTTCTTACAAACCACTGAAAAGTTAATTTGTTGTTGTTGCTATTCTTCTTCCCTGTACTGGAATGGGAGGGAATTAATCACAAAGAGAGTAAAATAGGATGAGAGGTGCCACGCTCCTTCCGAGTGAGACCTTCCATGCCAGAAAGTGCTGAAGTCCTCACCCTTCTGCTCAGTGATGGGTTGGGGGTGCAAATGGCTTGGACAAAGGTTCAGGGAAGAGATCTCATGAGCTGGAGCTAGAGGGTGACCAGCACAGTAAAGAGTGGAGCAGTATGGGGACACAGCACATACAGCTGTGGCTGGTCTGGACTGGGCAGACTGGGAGGAATAGCTCAACAGCAGGCAGGGCAGGAGCAGAGCTCTAGGAAATCCACACACAAAACAGCAGTGGCCACAGGACATGTGCAGAAACACCACGTAACAGCATGTCCATAAGCAATGAACAACTGGGAAAGCCACATAAAAATCCACATCCTGTGAGCACCCATGGAAAATAGCAATACGCAGCAGGATGCAAGGGTCATTAGACCAGAATTCAAGGACTTTTGGCAGGGCAGCTTCATTTTTAAGGAAACTTTAAATTTTTATTTCTACATGGAGTATACTATATGCATTTATTGTTTAAAATAGATGAACACTTTCCTGGGGCAGTGGTCTCTCCTGAGCAGACCAACAGATGTTGGGAACATCATTCTCATCCCTGCACCTTTGAGTCGTGGAGCAACCTGCGAGCAGAGCCCAGATCAGCTAAGGAGAAGTCAGCTGGGACCACCATGGGTACATAAGTGAGGGCCTGAAGATGGATACCCGGGATCGACCTGGGGTTGACTCTATTCAGTCTTTGCAATTATTTTTCCTCTCTTCTCTTCCAGATGCAGCTTCACTAGAGGCATGGATGGCTCATGGACTATTGGGAAGGAGACAGAGCAGCCTGGTAAATACCTGGACATGGAGATCTGGGCCACCAGTGGGGTCCTCTGAGCAGCAAGGAGCAAGACCAGGATTCTAAAAATTACAGAAATGAAAACAGCCGTAACCTGGAAAACAATCTTGTCTCTCTGATGGAAAGGCTGCAAATCTCAGAGGCTGCAATGATGTTTTATGCCAATGTCCTAATGAAGCACAAGAAAAGACACATTTCTGACTATGGCTGTAAAAGAGACATTTGCATAATGTTTGTCTGCAGATTGGGGTGTTACGCTATGATGGCTTTAGAAGAAGGGCAAGCTGTCCTTTTGAAAGTGTCACTGAAAAATGTGCTTCCCTCAGAGACTAAGGGACAGCATTTGTATTCCTTGTTTGGTGGGAAATAAGTGCCCAGAGGCTGCTTGGTGAGACATTCACCAGGTCACAGTGTGCCTTGGGACAGCAGCAAGGGTGTGGAAGGGTGCCCACCACCTTCCCAAGCACGTCTCAGTCTGGAAGGAGCTGAGACCACTGTGCTAGTCAGGTCCAGGAGAAGTGGGAGCAGTCAGGGGGCACACAGTGACAAGCACAGCTGAAAACATCAGCTCCAGGAAGATAACACTGGAGAGAAGTAGCCCCGACACCTTGCATAATGGAACGTATATTTCTGAATGAGCCTGGGTGTAGGGCAGGAAAGTTATTTGTCAGCCAGAGGTTGGTACGCAGGGAGACAGGCAGGAGGAGTCAGGAAAAGACTCCTGGGCAGCTGAAAATGTTGCACAGGTCACCAAGGTGGATGACCATCCATATGATGACAATGTTGGTTTTGTGGGAAATCATCTTCTGATAGAATTTTACTTAATAAAACTGGATAGAAGCAGCCAGCATTTATGTGCTTGATTGAGGAGTGTAACAGAAAGAGAGCTAATTACTTATTGCAATCTGAGGCTTAAAAAACAACCAGAAAGTCGGTATTTGAAATGCTGCTTTCACTGGCCTGGCTGCTGTGACAGAGCATGGAGAAAGCCATGGCAATACCACCAAATCCTTCCTTCCCCATGCTCAGGAAAGGGGACGTGTCCACCCCTGCGCTCAGTGAAAATGAAGCCGTACCCAGCTCCCACTCTTACCTGCTAAACCTGCAGGAGGGCTCATATTTAAAAAACTTGAGCTTCCTCATAGATCCTAGCAACAGAAATATAGGAGCTGATAGCGGACACCAAAATGGACTTCTTTTTTTAAATTTTTTAGACTTATATACTTGGAAGTTTCCTGTTGGACCTCAAAGTGGACCTGTTACTCTCTGCTCTTTAGATGATTTATTAATTACAGCAGAGTTACGGCAGAACTTCAGTTCCCTCAGTCCCGGTGATTTGTGTGAGACTGGAAAAACACTTTGCCCTTTGCAGGAATAAACCCCACGTGCATAGCCAAAAAAGGGAATGCAGTCCTTAAAAGACTACACACACAGAGACACACACACACAAACACACAAATATCTATTCATATATATATAGCTTTTGGTGATGTGTCTCATGCTTCAGGACTGAATCTATTTTTATGCTTTCATAAATGACCATGGAGAGCATTTCAAATTAATCTCAAAGAATAACATCCTTTTGTTCACAGGCAGAGATACACACAGAATGGACTTGGCTGAAAAATAAAATAAGACTTTGAAAGAAGGAGAAAGAAGAAAGTTACCTGAATAACTACAGACTTAGAGCTTCTCATCTTGTTGTCACGGCATGAGATATTTCTCTAGTTTGTAGAAAGAGCTCTGGATTCCCATCTTAGGAAGGAAGCAAAGAACAATATAAAATTTCCTTCAAATTCTGAATGAAAAGAGGTATTTGATACTGTTTTGGAAGCAGTTAAATGCTGTGAATGCTTATAGAGATATGTTAATTACTGAGTACCTGCTTCTGGCCGCGTGGAAGCTCATCCATGGAGGATATTTTAGTGCATTCAGCGAGACAGCAAGAGCAGACACACCAAAACCCAAATCATTAGGTGGACTCTTATGCTCTTTCTTAAACTTAAAGAGAGTGCTAGACTTGGAGGAAAAAGCTGATATTGTTTCTTACTGACCAAATCAGACAGTAGATCTCAGGTTTATTTCTCCAGAGGCAGAGCAGGTACACAGTGGTATGAACATAGCGGCAGGCATTGTGTTCAGGACAAATACCTAGGATGCTCATGGTGTGGCATGAACATCAAACAGGCTGATGGAAACAAAAGGTCAGGTTAGAGAATTTTTTGGTGGTTGTCTTGAATAACCAGTGTGGTTATTCAAGAATCACCAGTGTGGTCTGTACCCCATGATATGCTTCGACTGCTACGTGTTGGGTGCAGGCTGGGCGCTGAGCTGCGCAGACTGCAGGTTGGGAAACGCTGGGGCTAATACGACCTCAGGGTGCCTCTGCACATTGCTGTGCTCAGTATCTGCTGCTCCAGCTTCCTCTGAAGAAATCACTCCAGATAAGCATCTTTATTTGTTTTGGAGGAATTAAATTTAAATTCCCGAAGAAATTCAATGAAATTACATAATAGACAGCACAAAGCCCATGAGCCCAAGCTCCGCATGTCTTCAGACCAGAACAAAATCCGTCTTTTCAAAACTCAGGTATTACAAACTGGGAGAAAGTTTTTGTGAGAAAGACGCCTGGACTAGAGCCAGGTCTTGAAACAACCAGGAGGCAGACTGACCTGTTGTTCCTAAATAAGGACTTAGGAAATGCAGTTTCTAACCAAGAAAGCTGTGAGACCCAGAACATTCGTATGTGAGATCCAAAGTTAGGATCTTAAATTCCTTTTCAAGAACATCAGCAGGAGGAGGACCAAATAAAAACTGCCACTGTTATATTTCTTGTTGTCATTATATCGTTACAAGTGAAAGCAGAATGGGCCTTTTTGTATCAGAGGATATAATACAATCTGTAGGTGTTGTAGGAAGAAAAAGAAAAGAATAAGCAGAAGGGGAGGCAGGGAAGATGAGTGGAAAGTTACATAAAACTGCAAAGTCGAAGCCATTTTGGGCAATACAGTTATTAAGAAAACGAAAAATCGTGAAGGCTGGGTTTGAATTGCTGTGCTTGGTGGCATCCATGTGGTCCACTTGGTAACATGGAGAGAGCCTGCCCGTGGGGTTGTCCTGGGGCAGGCATCCTCACAGAGCCTGGCCAGGCACTGTGAGAGGGTTGGGTTGAATTTCTGACTTCCAGCAGGGTATGACAAAGAGGATGGGAGCTCCTGTCAGGTGCCTTCAGTCTGGCTGAGCTCCAGGAGCTTCAGAGCAGCTAGATCTAGCATAGGGTTTCCAATGCAGCAACAAAGCCAAGGGGAAAGGTGAGGGCTCCCTTCCCTCCAGGGGAAAATTTCTTGAACGCAGAGGTGCTAATGCAATCCACGCTGCCAGCTGCAAGGTGGGACAAATTCAGTGCTCCTCAGCAGGGATGTCTTCTCCGGTGACACCGGGCAAAGGGACGAGCGTTGTCAGAACCCCCACAGCTAAAGATGCATCTTGTCAGTCAGGCAGGACAGGGTCATGGCTGCTCACCTATGCAGCTGGCATTTGTCATTAGGGCAGCAGCAGAGATAAAAGCCAGAGTAAAACCACAAAAGTGCAGACCGTGGCTGAGCCGCGGGGCAGAAGGGGAAAGCACTGCGCAAGAAATTGATTCCATTAAAAAGTAATCTCAAATTTAATAAAAGTTATGATTTGATTATAGCCGTAGAACCGGAGGGCAGGGAAGGGAGTGTGGAGAGAGAGATGGGGGGGAGGCACCGGGGAGGGGGAGAGCAGCTCTCGGGTCTGGACAAGCCTCCAGCATGGCTCTCACAGCCTGCCTGAGTGCACAGCCTGCCTGGCTGCTGCCTGGCCTCTCCCCAAGCATCTCCACTCCTTCCTCCATCCCAATCTAACTGGCAGCACAGCTCCCTGTGCTGAGCTTCTTTGTCCCCACTGCAGGACTCAGGCATGGGAGGGTGATGCAGCTGGGCAGGACGGAGAGCATCATGGGGGAGCACATCCAAATAAAGTCAACATTTATGAAATCAATGCCTCAACATGCTTGGATGAATGTAAAGAAGCCCTTACCCACCCCAGAAGAAGCTCTTGCTTTTCTGAAACTTGCTGGCACAGCTTCTCTGTGCAAACCCACCTGCTCCACTCTCACCTGGCTTCTCCAGCAAGGCAGCAGCAGCCCCTGTCTTCCCCTACAGATGAGTCCTACCTTCCCTCTGTGTGTTGGGACTGCCACAGGGGCAGGCTGACTTGGTGGCTTGGAGCAGGACAGATACCACAAGGATCTGCCCACACCAGGACCAGCAGATGCTGAGCTGAACCAGGTGGCTGCTGGTAGAGCCCAAATGCCAGGGAGGAGCTCATGAGGCTGATATCTGGAGTTCCCTCAGCTCTGACACATCTGCAGCTTTTAAAAGCTGTCCTTGCCCCTAAGAAATGCTTGGTCTAGGAGCATCCTTTTCCTCTGGCTCCATGGAGAGACAACCCCTGGTTACAGTGTGTCCTCTCCTGGTAAGCTGAAGCCACCCTTGGGGGCATGGCTGGGAGGGATGTGTCAGAGTAACAACAGCAAAAGGCCGATGTGGGGTATGGGGGTAGGTGGGTACCAGCCTGATGTTAATCCAGGCTCCACATTGCCACAGAGGACACAAGTGGCTCCCCTCATTTTTGCTGGGGGAAGAATGGGCATGGCCTGGGGGATGGCAGAAGATGCTGTATTGCTTTCTCCTGACAACGTTAGTGCTGAGCAACACTGGTGGTGAAGGAAAACAGAGGAACTTGCTTTTTCCCGGAGAGGTTTTTCTTGCATGTTCAATCAGATACTGAAGACCCATGATTCTGCTGTGCAAAATAAATAAATAAATACAAATTGTTTGGGGTGTTAGAGTAATGCAAAAGCCCAACCCCTGTCCTGTCAAAAAAGGAATAACAACTTGGTCTGTCTACACTGAAATCACTGGCTGCCCTCTCTCCAATTTCTCTATTTATATTGATAAGGTTGGCAGCTGGATGGCTGCCAGTGTCTTGACAGTAAATGTATATGAATGATATATGTGCATACATAATATTGTTACATGTTATAGATAAAGATGTTTCTTTAAGTGTAGGTGACAGGCAGTGGCTGTTAGTGCAGGCATATATGCATGCACATACATAAAGAAGGGAAGAGAGAATAATTAATATAACACCAATTATCTGGGGTTTACCTTTTAAGCTGAGCTATTATAATACTTAAAAGTATGTGGTTAGAGAAGTAAAGAACAAAAGAAGAAAATAAAAATGTGTTAGGACTAAAAGAAATCTGATATTAGGAATTAAAAGGAATCTATTGCTGGTATAAGGCCCACTACTGAGTGGGCATGATAAAATTGATGGCAGTGTTACTGAAAAGTCAAATATGTTCCAAAAATATTTCTGCTTGGTAATTAAAAAAAAACAGGACAGCATATTGTAAGTTTACAGAGCTAATGAGATATTTTTCATTCTAAACTGTAACTATGGTGGTTATTAAATTGTATTATTGAGTAAAATGCATTTAAATTAGAGATGCTGTGCAATGGGTTTCCAAGCGTTTTGGAGAAACTCCTGGGGAACTTGTGGCTTAATAATATGCACTGTAATAATGTGAAATACTGAGAGAGCTTCAGAGGATGGGGAGAAGGGAACACTGGGCCAAAACAAAGAACAACACCAGATTGCTGAAGTTATTTTGCTGAACACTGATCCTACATAAAATAGCAGGATAGCTGGTAAAAGATATAGCTAATAATTAATTGAGAATATAACTTTATTATAATAGTATATTATGGCCACTCAGCAGGCTTTTCTGAGTGTTCCTGGTAAACAATTGTAAATCAGTAAGAATAACCACTGGGGTGATTTTCCTGGGTACCTCTCTCAATCGTGAGCGGTATTGCATAGCTGGCGAAACGGGAGGATGGAGGACTGCATGGGGCCACTGTGAGCTCAGGCAACTCTGAAATAGAAATTAAATCCAGGGGTTCAGAGGAACATCCTGGAGCTTCAAAAGCCACAGATAATCCTCCAACATACTTTCATGTACTTAACTCCAAGTCTAAAATACCAAATACTACAAGAAGCAATGTGTCAGAGGTAGAAAGCAGGAGAGACTGTGAATGTTGTCAGTGTCGTGAGCTCCTGCAGCAACAGGGTATTTGCCCAACAAAAACGGCCAGGTGGCTTTTGATAGTGTAATGCTATCTTACAGAAGAAGGTGAAAAATGTAAAGCCATCCCTATGATCCTTGACTTAAAGAAAACCTCCTTCTTGATCCCAAACCTAGGGATCGGGTTAATCCTGGCCATGGGAGCAAGATGTGTCTTCCCCTGCCAAATCCACCTTTACCTGTGGCTGCTTGCTGATGCTACAGAAGGGAAAACAAACCCAAAATGCAAGTTACACATCAAGTGGCAGAAACAGTAATTATTCCTGATCCCCAAGACCACAGGATTATATATAGCCTAAGCACAGCATACTAAAATCTCCTTGCATCCCCTGTTTAGATACACCAAGAAACTGTACACCCAACCCCTCATACCACAAGTGGCAATTTCTCACTGTCTCCTGTCTGGAGGAGGAGGAGGGCTGGCGTAGGCTGTACAGAGTTGTCTAGGGTGAGGTGGCATGGGTTTGGGTGCTGTCTGTCCTGCAGATCTGCTGGGAAGATGGGAGCAACCACTGAAGGGGAGCCTGGGGCAGCTCACACTGGTGGGAGCAGTGCTGATGTCTGACAGCCCCAACCTGCAGTCATGGCGTCCTTAGAGGGAGGCAGGATGACTCAGTTGGTGTCATGGTTGGTTTTACCACGAAACCAGAAAGAGGGCCTTGAAAAGCTTATTGCTGTGTTTTGGGAGAGGAGCAGCTGGTTGCTGCCTGTTCATCATCCCATTTTCTTTTCCTTCTTGATCTTCAGCACAGTGCTGCACTGCAAAGCTGTCTGACTCACCATTTGTGAGGGGGAAAGTGAAGCTTGCTGTGAACCCAGGCAGTTTAATTTTCAGATTTTGATCAGGACTTGGTTTGTCAAGAAGGCTAGAAGCCAAACCTGGCCCATGGGGGCAAAGTGGGGGTGATAGCTGATGGGCGTGTGCCCTTCTCCCAAGTCCTCTGCACGCTGAGCAAGCTCTGCTGCAGGCTGCAAGAGTCATCAGGGATGCTGTTAAAGGAGCACAGCTCCTTTTCAAGTCGTAGGATTGTGGAGTTTTGGCATCATGTCAACTATTCTTGAGACAGTTCCCAATTATACTCCTTTTCTTTGTAGTTTGTTTTTTTAAAATTTGTTGGTTTTCTCAGATAGTTGGTGTGCAAGTGTTCTCAGTTATGTGAAAAGGGTTCTTACAAGGCTTTTAAGTAAATACTCATCTGGATGGATTTGCACTTTATTCTTCTGCTTGTAGCTGAGTCATTGAAACTGTAAACTGTGGTCACAAAAAAAAAAAGTTTGCTTCTGTGTTTTTGTTCTTATCTGTGAAGATGATGTCTAGTCTAGGGTTGAACATGGCACTCTTTACATTAAGTGACAGCCCATAATAACTATGAATCCTGTGGTTACTTGAGCCCTGGCAGCATGAGAGTGCTCAGAGATAAGCAGAACAGCAAGGTCTCTGCTCACGAATGTGGCTGGTCCAGCAACTGAGCTCCACATTCCTACTACTCAAAATGAGGTTTGGTTACATCTAAGCAAGACCCAAGATTATCCTTAGGAAATCAAAGGGCTTTTTCTAGAGAAGAAGCAGTCCATCCCCAGCAGGATAGCTCTGTCTTAATGTCTCCAGAGAGGCACAGGAATCTCTGGTTTCACACCCTAAGTGCTGCACCTGACCATCAGTAGTCCCACATTTTGCTAATTCTCAGTCAGCTGAGGCTCCTGCCAGAGACACATGTGATTACTAGGGAGAATTTTCATGAACTTGCACGAAAATACATGTCACCCTTATTGCAGTGGCCTTTGTGCAAAGATGAAGCTACTCTGGTCCTCAGTGCAAGCAGTTTATTCCCCACGTCCTTGCACCCATGTGTTAATGCAATGCTTTTTCTGTGCAGTATAGCAACTTTGAGCCCAGGAGATATCTTTTTATTCAAAAACTGATCTGTCTTTGGGCTGTGCTGCAGAGCCCTTGCTGGGGGTGTTGAGTTTTTCTTCCTATTTTGCAGTACCTTTTGAGTCCTAGGGAAATGCAGTGTTTTGTTAGGCACTGATTTTGCTACTGAAGCAAAATCCTTGCTGTCACTCACTTATGTGTCATGCTGTCACAACACTTCTTTGGACCTGACTTTTTTTTATTCATTATTGATCATGGGAAATTGTTTCTAGAAGTGGGATGTAATTTATTTATTAGCAAGTCTTCCAGTGGAATGTGATTTGTGCCAAAGTCCTTTCCCTGGATTGTGCTTTGGCAAATATGATAAGACTCTGGAAGTAGGACAGCTTTGATGTTGAAGAGTCACTCTTAACATTCCAACTACACTGTTGTAAATGTGGCTGTACCCTCCCTTCTGTGCTTCATTTCTGCAGGTGCCAGAGGCTCCCCATATCTTCCTTTTAAAACCTAAGCTGTCTCCCTCTGCCATTCGTGGCAACAGGTAGGGCCTGAAGCGTATTAGAACCACTCATATCATAATCACATCAATATTATTACCCTTATTATTATTATTACTCATAGGAAGTATTTTAGGCAGAATAAACTTTTTTATGGAAGTAAGTGAACAAATGAAATTATATGTGTATAGTAAAGGCTATTTGCCAGCCAATAAATAGATATATATTTTTTTAAGTACAGAGTCTGGTATGTTATTGTGTTTGTTAAAACTATCCCAGATTTTAGGATTCAAAATATTTTTGTATATTAGTGTCTTCATCTTCCCCATGAAGTGATGGTCAGTGGGTTGAGGGGAAAAATGGGATTTGAGTATTCCCAGTCAACTAATATTCACTGACACCCACTGCTCTAAGAGCATCCACAAGAGCCTGTTTCAGCTGCAGACATATTACGAGCTCCAAAGATAATCTGTGTAGAAGGGGGAAAGCTCCTAAAACTGGTGATATAATCTGTAACACCAGAAAAGCTTTCTTAGTCTAGCCTTGATCATATTTTTTTTTTCTTACATAGGGGAATGCCATCTCTTTCATTTTCTCTCTTCTCCCTCTCTTATGATTTACTTTTTTACCCATAAAAGTCTGAAATGTCCTCTTGCAATTCTGCTACTGTTGTACCCAGGATTTTAGTGGGAACATTTGAAAAATAAATACTAGCCAAGGAGCACATTCTTTTTTATTATAGCTATTCTCTCTGCATATGCAACGGTGAATTAACTCTATTTCTGCAAGTCTCTTGATTTTTATGTATCAGTGGAGAGAAGCTAAGGCTATAAAGCTTGTTTGGTCCTGTAGACATTTGTGTTCTTAAATATGTAAAGATACCCCAGTGGGTATCTACCCCAGTGGAGCCCATACCACTCCTCTATTTTTTTTGTGCAATTCTGTCTTAGTGCATGTATTGCTAGTGTTTTCCATTTTGTTTAATACACCTTAAAAGCTGAAAATCTCTCCAAATCTGTTTCTCTTCCTATTTCTGAGACTGCCTGTTATTGTTGCAGAGTTATAGCATGACACTGCCTGAATATAGGCAATTTTCTACTGCAAACATGTTATCATTATTCTGTCAATACATTTATTGCTTCAGAACCTCTGGGGCAGTAGTTGCTTTGCTCTAGCAAGCACTAGAAATAGCAGACCCTTGCTAGTCTTAAAGCTTTGAAATAGGTGCCCTGGTCCATATTACACTGGGGCATTTTGGCAAAACGTGTATCTACCTAAGAAACACTTTCCCTTCCTTGGTCTTTTTGACCCGATCCTAATGTATCGCTGGGTTTATAGTGGTGAGTTGCTTGTGGACGTACAGACTTGATCTCAGTGCCTTGTTTATTGAGTTACTTTTATGGTAGCTTACATCCTTCCATCTTAATCTCATTTTATGTCTTTTTTCCTCTCCCAGTCTTCATAGTGGTAGCTGTCTCTGATATTTAAATGCCCACATACATGATCTGTAGATATTAAGAGTAATATTTTTATCTCATCCATTTAGTAAATACTGGATGTGACTTGCTTTACAAGTAAATCTGGATGATGTGATGCTCACATTGCATGGTCTTTTCTTCAGTGGTCACAATAGTAATAAATAGGTTTATTGCTATTGTCAGAGACATATGTTTTAAGTCCAGCAGGGCCTTTATGATTATTTGGTTGGAGATTATGGATTGCTCAGAGCAGAATTCAAAGCACTGAGTCAAACTTAATAATGTGGAGGGGAGTATGCATGATCTGAATACATCACTTGGGAAGACACAGCCCTTATGTAGGTGTCACTTGAGTGTGGCGTGCAAGCATGTGCTTGGCTTTAGCTTTGTGAGCAGTCTTCACTCAAAGTCCACAGTGGTTTCCTAAGGCAGGTCTCCCAGACTGGAGGTGATGATATTCCACGTGCTCAGAGTTTTCTTTGCACCGTGAAAAAGTTGCATATTATTTACAGTTTGTATGCTTGCAGCAGCTAGACCTTGGAATGATAGCGTCTGTCAGCAAGCTGGCTAACATCTCTTAAGTATTACATGAATCACTGCATTCTTATGGTCCTGAAGACTTTCTATTTTTCTGAAGGAACCACTGTTCCTAGAGATGCCATCTCAAAATGACATATCTCCCCCAGAAAAGCACATTCCTCAAGGGGTCTTTAGAGCCACTCTGCTGCACTTAGGCCCCGCTGAGTTGCGTGGCTGATTATGATGCTCTGCAAAGAGTTGTTTCACAACTATGATTTTCCAATTACTTAAATCACCTGGAACTGAGAACTAAACCAGAGTTCCCTGTTATTTCTTTTTTCTATTTGTTTTGACTGGAGCCTTTAGTCCCATTTTCCTTCCTCCAGGGAGCACTTGTCTAATGTCTAGTCTCACCACCTGGGTGGAGATGTGCAGTCCCACCCACTCTTCCATTGTAGATGGGCTTCAATTTAAATTTAGGACATCTAACTGCAGGTATCTACATGAGAGCTAGGTGTCTGAACTGCTGTAAAATGACCACAGTAGGATTCACAGGGCACACAGACACATCAGGAAGCTAAATTTCAGTGCCTTAAGCTCCAGCTCAAACACACCTTTCCTATGTGGGCTGTATTTCTCCTGCTGAAACCAAGTGAAAGAAGGATGCTTTCCTTGGCACCTGTCAGACCAACTCTTTTGGGAGATCACAGCCAGAGGGTTAGTGGAGTAACCCAAAGGCACTGCTATATAGACAGCCACAGCAAACAGGAGCACCTCTGCCCGCCACAAGCTGATGTTACAGACCCTGAGTCTCCCAGAGCTTTGAGGTAGATCTGCCCAGACCTCCACCTTATTGCTAGGGCCCAAAGAAGACCCAACCTAAACATTAGACAGAAAATACACTGAAAGTGACTAAAAGTAAGCTGATCAAACAGAACATTTAAAAGGCTTATCAACAGCTCTTCCCCTGCTCAGGATGTCTTTGCAGGCAGATCCTTGCTTCCAGATTTGGTTTAGGCAAGTTATTGACTGATTTCAGGGTTGCAGCAAACTCCGCACAGCCACTTATCATCCCAGGAGATCTTCCATTTCCACTTTCTCCTAGGCCTGGCTCTTAGATCCCTGTCCCTCTCCATGGGCCCTATGACACTGCCTGGGTTGCAGGTTCCCAGCTCTACCAGCCCAACCTTGATACCACTCATCCTGTCCTTTCCAGGACCTTTTGCCTGGAGCAGGCTCAGCAGCAATTTGCCCTCCCTCCATGGTATCCCACCTGATCCAAACTTCTTTCAGGAAGGGGAGACAGCTGTGAATGTGTCTTCCCCACCCAAGTTGCTTCACAGAGGTCCTGGTGATAGCAGAGACTGGGTGGGTGTGCAGCTAGGTAAATTCCCATGACAACTATGAATTGTCTTTAGCAGATAGGGGGACAAGACTGGATAAGGATTTAATACATAGAAGTTCAGATCTTTTTGAGAAAGTGAGCCTAATTATCTGAGGAATTTCATAATTACCAGCCCTTTTATACTATACACTCATAAAAGGCAGCTGGAACTTGGAATTACCTATCCAGAGCAGTTCACCATATTGTTGCTTCTGTGAGAACAATATGTTATAAACCACATACCAGTTAAGTTGTTTTAATTAACCAATTATCTATTCAAAGTTGCTTGTAGCTCTCTTTATCTCTGTTCTTTAGCTACAGTGCAATATGTAAATTAGAGTAAATTGAAGCACTTTATTAGGCAAAATAGAATTAACAAAGAAAATAAGAAGTTACAGCAAACAAAACACAGGCCACCTGGTCATGCTTGCAACATGTAAAATGATAACTTTAACTCTAGCTGTTAAAACAGATGAAGCATAATTAACTAAACCCGTTAATCCAAGTCATCCTACAGTTGCATTACCAGAGTAAGCTGTATCTGCAATCTGCTGGTGGGGCAGATGACTTCTGGAAGAGTGCAGAGCCCTCACCAGCACTGTATGAGTTTATTGTCGTCTGCAGGAGACTATCTGTGCCTGCACACCCTGTCCCACATCAGACTTACACTGGAAGTGGGACCAGGACCGATGGGACTCTGGGCTGTGCAGTCAGCTTGTATCGAAGTGCCCTTAAAGCCCTGGTTTCTCCCCAGTGGGACCTAATCTGCAAGTCTTGCAAAACACACATAAGATAACGCTCCATACAAGACCCAGCAGCTGCTGTGTGCTCTCAAACTACAGCTGGAGAATCCCCCCATCTCTTCCCTCCACACTTTCTGAAATAACCCTGTTATCAGAGCACTCATTTGGGGCACAGGGCAAATCCCATCCTTGCCTGAGGATGGCACAAACACATACTCTACCTCCAGGCAGTTTGTTACTCCCTGGATGAGTTATTTAGCAGCAAGCTTGCAAGCAGTGCTTAATAAAGCACCTAAAATCAGGGTGGACAGACAGGACTGAATAGGGTTGCCTCTCTCCAGGGCTTTCCTCCTGGCTTGGGGTCCTTGTGGGATAACCTGTCAGGGGCCAGGACCTCTTGGCCACATCATGGTGGTTCAGTTTTTTCATAGCCTGACTGCCGTGTCATGTAGTGGCTTTCCGTGAAAGCAGGTTTTTGCCACTGAGAACAACACGTGTGCTGAGCAGGCAACAACTATTAACAGATAAAACCAGGCAAACTGAAGATATGATTGTTGCCAGGCTTCATGTTCGCAGGTTGTTCTTCGCATCAGCATTGCTCCTGCACAGCAGCAGCTCCCCTCCTTGTGAATCAAGGAGAGCATTAAAAACTGAAGTCCCTTGCAAGACTTTAACTAAGGTAAGTGCTTTCAGAGAAGTATTTGGACACAGAGCCGTCTTGTCACTTGGGTAAACAAGACACAACTATCAGGCTCGGTTTGGGGCTTATCAATTGGAACCAGCATGAAAGTGAGTTCTCCAGCTCTGGCTTGCGGTTGCAATGACTGGTTTCTCAAGATAAACTAAGAGTGCATTCAAGTACTTTTCTCTCAAAGTGATAGGAAAGTCACATTGTTGTTACTCCACATCTTACGAGCCAGTTCCCTAAATAGGATTTCAGAGAAACAAAGTTAATGGGATGCCTATCTTGGATGCAGTTTGAGGCATTACCAGATGGATTGATGGCTGCTACCCCTCACTGCTCCCCCCTCCCTCAGCTTTCATCAGGATGCTTTGTGTTCCAGGGAGAGGAGTGTTGAACAAAGCACACGTGCTTTATTCAGTCTCTTATGGGCAATGCCTGTTGCATTCCTCTTCTTGGCAAAGCTGGCACTTGCTAATCAGAAAGTGATCATATCTATGGGTAAAAATTAGGAGATGCCCACCTGGAGCACATCTTCTCTTGGCACTTCCCAGAAGGGAACAAAGCATATTCTGTATTTTGGCTGCTCCCTCTTTCTGGGAATATAAAAGGAGATGTGTCCCACCAGTTTGGGTAAGACAGCTCCAGCCATCTCTGACCTCTGATTAATTGTACAGCTACAAGTTATCCTGGGGTGTCTGTTAATTGAGGCACTGACCAGTAATGATTTGTGCAAGGTGCAGACTCGATGACCTGCTCACTGGGAGGCCACCCCAAGCCATCCTCAGACATCCTTCTCTAGCGTGTTCAGACATCAGTACTGGCCAGAGATCTCCATTTCAAAGCCATAACAAGGTCCCCCGACGATTCTCTCCCTGCTCGCTGGGATGTTGCTGATAGCGGGGAGCCGGGAGCCACGTCCGCCCCATTGCCCCTTTGCCCTGCCTCACCTGCATGTTAGACCCAAAATGTGTCATTACGAGTAAAACAGGAACACCTCTTCTGTGGAGCTACGGATTTATTGTTAGTCTAATCACAGTCTTAACAGTCTAATCACAATATAACAAACAGTTATTATTCTAGTTACAATAATACTAACACTCCAAATTAATATGGAAAAGCATCATTAACAATACAGTCATAAAAACCCTGCTGGTATCTGTCTCAGGTTATGCTCACCCTTCTGCTGTTCCTAAGCCTGGGAACACTGGTCCTCCTGGAGCAGAAGATGGGTCTGGGTGTCAAAAGGGTCAATGGCATCTCAAGCGCTTCGCCAGGATGAGCTCAGGGTGGCTGCAAGGGCACCTTCCCTGGGGTGTTTGGTGTTACCTTTATACCTTCTCTTAATGCAGCCTGCTTTCTTGTCACTGCTAAAGTTTGCAAGTTGCACAAAAGCCCCCCAGCCTCAATTAATGTAAAGAGTTGTTTGTTACGTAATTACCACTGAGGTTTGCTGCATCCTCATGCAGCATTTGCGGAGCTAAGCTGAAACAAGTTGGGCAACAGCCACTGATCAAAGGTGATTGCAGCCAAAATGAGCTAAAATCAGCTCATGGGCCAAGGCAAGCCCAGCAAGTCCCATCACCTTGCTCTTCAAGCACAAAGCCAGCAGATGTTCCCAGACCCCACATAGTGAAAATCACGTTGCAAAAGACTGCATTTGGCCATTTCAGCAGCAACAGTATTAGCGATAGTTAATGGAAACCTCAATGCAGTAAACAAGCCCTGTTACTGCTTCATGAATATCCAATGCTGCTTTGGATATTGTTCCTTATGTTATTGTTCCTTATGTTAATAATATTCAGTTTAACATTATATTGCTTATATTTAATAGGTTATATATATTAGAGAAATTAATATAAACTTTTTATCTTCCTGCACTTTTATGAGTTATCAAATATTAGAGCCAGGTAGCTTTAAAAGATGGGGTTTTTTTGTCAAAATGATGTTTTGACAAAAATGAAGCTTTAAACTGGAGTAGGGCTCTTTAGATGCTATAAGGATTTGATACCTGTGAATATAGAAATGTCCTGTCACTTTAATCAAGGAAAGACATCGTGATGGCTTGTGGTTTCAAAATAACTTTTTTTACAACAACTTCTTATTTATGGACACTGCAACACAAAGATTTTTAATACTGAAATTATATCAGGATGATTTGTTGCAGATGGTTTAATCCAGTCCCTGTTCTAGCTTTTAAATGTGATAGCTACTGAGATTTTAAAGGTGTAAGGACACTATGGGAACTGGCTTTTGTCTGAAGTTCTTCTGCCTTTGGGCCTTGAGTTTCCAGAGTTAGTAGATGCTCCTTGGGGACCAAGCTCAACTGATACGAGATAATTGTGAAATCTGAAAGGGCTCCCTTCTGCCTCTGCTCTGCTCTTCCACTCCTGCTTTAAATGGCTGCAAGAGAGTTTAGCTATGGCTATGCACTGCACAGAAATTTTCATTGACTCCCTGATTTTAGTGCTAGAAAGGCCCATTAAATTACATAGTCTGATGTTCTTCAGACTAAGGGTTGCTATCTGCTTGGGATTACAAAAACTTTTAAAAAGCCTGAGAAGTATTACAGAAAGCAGTGTTAGCAGCTATTTCAAAGCAGAGGGGTGAGAGCTTGTTTTAATAATATATTGCAAGTGTTCACACTACCCAAGCATCTGCTAACTGCCCTCAATTTTAGGTAAAAAATAATGGACTTCTTCCAGGCAGAAGTGCATGTTTATAACTGCAGGCAATAATTAGAGGCTGGTGATTCAAGGTACTGCAAAAGAAAAAGGGGCGGGGGGGGGGGGCAGGGGAACTGTGGGGAAAAAGAGCTGAAAACTACTCAAATAATTGTTCTAGGATAAATTTAACCTTCCTGAAACTTATCCAGGCTGAGCTTTTCCCACCTCTAGAGAAACACTGTAGGGCTGTCTTAAGCCAGTATCTCTTCTCCATGACTCACCTCACCCTGGTCCCACCACATGCTCCTGCATCCGGGAAGCACCTGCAGGATGAGCAAGCCTTTGGGCAGCAGCTCACCTTGTGATGACATTGCCCTGGTCTCCTTGGCAGCTGAAAGAGGTGGATGCACCCAGGGATCCCCACCCAACCCCTCTCTGCCCTCTGCTTTAGAAAGAGCTGGCTTCATCTCCATCAAGTATAACAGGAGCGCAGGAGACTCCTCTGATGGAGCCCCCAACATCTTGTTGGGTGAATCCCTATCTCCATATTTTCTCACATGCAGCACTCAATCCCCATGTATAAGATTGGTACAGACTGCTCTCAGGCTGTTCCTGTGTGCCAGACACTTTAATCCTTCACTTGTGTACTACAAGAACATGTTCACGAGTTTCACACAAACTTTTAATAGCTGATCCAAACAGGCTGGAAGCAAGGTTTCTGAACAAGCAGCAGGGCTTGACCAGCACTATTAAATAGTGATTTTTATCCATGTTCACACCGGTCTTGGGTGAGGGAATGGAGAGTACATAGCATAAAACAGATTTTTTTTTTTTTTTTCTTTTTACCAGGAGCTTTAGATTAATAAGTTTGTGGTAGCTGGTAGGACAAATTAGATAGGAGCTGGTGAGAGATAGAAGGGGGTATTAGTGGGCATTTTTAGCAATAATGTGAAGCAGGTCTGAGATGAGAATTGTTACCCAATAAGTTGGGGGGACCTAGGCTCAAAGGGAGCAGAGCTGATGCTAGAGTTGGGGACGGACTAGTCTAAAGGTGATCTCTTTTCTACAATAGCAGTGGTGGTCACCATCTGTTTTGCATATCACAGTGTGACTGGTAACACCCACCGCTCCACTCTGCAACTGGAAATTCCCTTTTTCTTTACTTTTTTTCAGGGATGTGGAGCAATCTGGCAAAATCTTGCTTGGTAAATTTGTGAAGAAATCCAGGAGAGAACATTAATTCTCTATTTCTCTTCTTCATCAGATCACTGCCCTTTAAGTATGCTCATAAACTCATTTTGCTCTTGCATTTCTTTGCAATATCTACAGAGAGAGGTACTTAGGCAGAACTATTTCTTTTTCCTGTGCACTTCTCCATTGCACTGTTATCATTTGCACATTAAGAAAGTGTTTGTCCCCCATTTCTCTTTGTATTTCACCTTCACACTTTGAAGAAATTTCTTCAGTCCTCTCTTCGCTAAAGAATATTCTTGTTTGGGGAACGCAGTTTTCACTAAACCCGCAGATGTGCGCACCCTTTGCAGTACCTATCACTTTTCTTTTGCTGCCCTTCCTTGATCTGGCTAGTTAGACCAGACAAGTCACTCTAGGTTGTCTATTAACTACTCAAGCTCATTTTGGGCTGATTAAATGCACGTATAAACAGCTGTCTCCCTGTCGCATATTTTTTCCTCAAGGAAAGTGTGCCTTTCCCAAACAGTGTTTTTGCTTTGACTGTAACACCTGTGACAACATAGAGCCATTTTCTAAGGAAGAGGAAGATGTGCTACAGACCTCCTGATGCCTCTAGGCTTTATGTGGCCCTGTGCAAAGGGACCTACTTATCTGGTGTTGTAGCTCTTTTTTTAAAGCACTAAAATGCACCAGACAAGATCCAGAGTATGCTTGTATGGACAGCTAATTTGAGCTTTATAGTGCCTAACAGTTGCTTACTGAGTGCTGGCAGGGTGATTCAGCATGCTGAGGTTGGGTGATGATGCCTAACCCAGAAAGCTGTTGTGTCTACTACAGCGCTGACCCTGCTCACCATTTTGATCAAAACTGCTGCACAGAAGGGTTAGGCCATACCTTTTATCTGGCCGAGAAGCTAGTGACTCTTTGGCAGGTTGATTTCTTTTAGACTTAGTGTGTCCAAACAGCTCACCACAGGCTCAAACCCATGCTGGAGCTGTAGAAAAGAGGGAGCCAGATCAGTAGTCAGGCAGGTGACAGAATGAACTGTGTCCATCAGTACAAATCAACTGAAGAGAAGGTGATAGTGGCATTGCTTCTCTACACCTAGCAACCTTCACATAAAGTCTTCTTCCAATGACAAACCTTGGTTGATCTGCCTTATGACCCCAAGGGATTTTCAGTCCATAATTCCCATAACTCATAATTCTGCAAGGACATGTCCCCATGCTTTTGGTTTGGGAGTCCTCTGCACAACACAGGCACAGCCCAAGAATAAAAGTGGCACTGTGGTTTTACCAGTGCCCATGACCTCTGTGTTCACACTGGTGGACCCTTTAACTCTCATGCCTCTGGTCTGCCTGGGATGTGGTCACAGTGGTGACAGGACGACAAGGTCCCCCTGGCAGAGTCTGAACACAGATACTCTTGTCTGGGTCAATTTTCAGTGCAGCAGTTTTGCAGTTAACAGCTAGGAAACTTGATTTATCAAGGGTGTTGGGGAGGTGCTAGTTCGTTTGGGCATCCAAGACGAATATGACCAAAGAGTGGTGTGGCCCCTTGCCCTGATCCCCCTTTGCCTTCAGCAGAGGATCTGCCCTTTCTGAAGGGGGCTGGGAGGGCAGAAAGTCCAGGTGACAAAGAGAGAGCAATGAGGTTTGTAGGTAGCATCATAGCTCCACGGCTATGCCTTGATATCAAACCATTAGTTTTTCACCTCTCTTGGGGTGTTACTTCAGCTGGGGCTGCAGGAGGCCCCCTCAAACATTTCTGTATCTGGGTATTAATGTGGAATCCCCAAAGCTCATCTCCTGGGGCATGATGGGCATGACACCAGCCTCTTTCTTTCCATGGCACTTATCTCTGCAGGCTGCCCTGATGAGCTAGAGGACAGAAGCTATTTTGGGTGGTGAAAGGCTGGCTTGACACATTCCTGCAGAGAGCCTCCCCCAGCGCTCGTTGAACTCGGGCGAGCTGTCGGAGAGAAGCCTGCTAATTAGCAAAGATCCTCGTGCTGCAGCCGGGAGCAGAAAGGGTGTCTCTGTGCAGATCTGTACACAGCAATGACAGCTTTGGCTTTGCTGTTCTGTCCTGGCTTGTTTTTACTGAAACTTTGCATAGATGTGGAAAATGCACAATTAGAGGCTGTTATGTGATTGATTTCTGGGCGCAAGGGCCTTTACTCCTTGCCTGGAAGGTCTGGCAGGTATTATTTAAAGAGCTAATGAATGTTAATGGGCACATTATTTGCAAATCTTGAAGTGGAATATTAGATCAGGGCTCCTGTGTGTCATGGTAATCAGCTTTCCCTCGCTCACTCTGGCTCGGGGGGGGGGAAACACCCTGCAGTTGCTTTGTTGTACGCTTTTCAGATTAATATCTTTTTTTCCAATCCAGCAGCTTTTCTCTGGGTGTTTTAGTCAAAGAAGCAGATGGCTCACATGCTGGTATTTGATGCCTGACCAAAGGGATTGTCCTGCTCAAAACCACCCCGCCGGGAGCATGGAGCGAGTTTTCCTGCTTTGTCTTCTGCTGAGGGGAAGAAAAAAAAGTGCTTGGAAGGAGGCAGGGATGGGCTGGCTTGCCCATACCACAGCCACATGCCTGTGATGGAGGCCAAGGGCAGGGATAGGCAGGCAGCATCTCTTCTGCTCAGTGCCTGGCACAGCCCATGTGAACCCTCCTCCGGATGGGGACTGGCTGCAGGAGCCCCAAGGTCCAGCCATGGGAGCAGCTCGCATGGTGAGCATCTTGCTCGGCTCCCTGCTGCTGCTCCAAGCTGCCTTTCCTCCAGTGCTTCCCAAGTTTGTCTTGCGTCTGCCACCACTGCCCACCACCCCAGTGCTTCCCTGCACCTCCATCCCTTACCTTCAGTGCCCTCCAGTATGCCCACATCCATCCAGAGCCATCTGCCAGCCGGCGTGAGGGCCAGTCCAGACCTCTGTCCAGGTTGGTGGCCCATCAGTCCACATCCTCCTGGGTAGTGAGCTGCTGCTGAATGCCACAGGTAAGGCTTGAGTCTTCCCCACTGTGCTTTCAATGAGAACACAAATAAAGGTTCATCTTCTGACTTTCACACAACTCCTAGAAATATGTTGATCCGGGGACCTCTGCCCCTCCCAGCTGTGGCTTTGACTGCCCCATCAGCTCAAAATGCCTGGCAGACCACTGAATAGCACCCATATTGTTTCCTTTAGGAAGCCAAACTAAAAGAAAGGAAGAAATCACAGATGACTTTCCAAAGGTCTTTGCTGGAGCCCTTCCTAAACATCGGACGAAGAAACGAAACTGCTGCACAGTGAAAAGTACTACTCTGCCATGCATCAGGACGTGCCCAGGGGAGGGTGTTGCTCCACAGCGTCCAAGGTGAGCCACAAAAGCGGTGAGTTGTGAGGTTGGACAACCTCTGGGTGACACGAAATTGTGATTTAGGTGTTATACTTGCTGAGTGTTGCTGCACATGTAGAGGACCGAAGCGAGACGAGCAGCACCAGGGAGCTGTGCTGTGGGAGATGGTTGCTGGCCCCAGGTGCAATGCACGTGAACGATGGGGGAAGGCAGGCAGTACGCTGCCACAATAAATCAGCTGACTAATGATGAAAGAAGATACATAACCTAGCTATATATTTCCAGTATCCTTCTTGGTGAATCAGGAGGGTTTCTGCCTAAGAAGGGGAAGAGTTTTCTACTCTGTGGTATACTTGCTCTGTTGTCTCCAGACTTCTCAGCATCTACCCACCCATTCTCCTTAGCTCATTGATGCCAACCTACTTTGTATTAACAGCAATTCAAATGTTAACAGCTGCTGTCCATGTTAATCAAAAAGAAGCTTAATATAAATATATGATTACTGTATGAGTATTGTATAAATGGTACTTGGTTATGTCTTAAGCTAAAATAACAATATAACGTTTTCTCCAATCCTGATACATTTATAAATATATTTAAATGGATATAAATATTTATAAATAGTTTCTGTAATCTTCTGTAATTAGGCTTTAAGCTCTGTGACAGACAGCATCCGTTTGATCTGTGTGCGCTCTCGGGGGGTGTGTGTGTGGCAGGTTTCTCTAATAAAAGCAGTCGGGCAGATGCCTCTGAAGGGAGCCGACATACCTTGCTCCTTCCCTTGGGAGAAGACAGCCCAGACCGGGACCAGCCTCCCGGTTGCAGGAGGAGGAGGTGGCAAGGAAAAGCCAAGCAGGGAGCTGGGATTCTGCAGCCTGTGCCCAGAGGTCATGGAGGGGAGCAGGGGGTGACGGAAGGACAAACAGCCCAGGGCCCAGGGGGCTGATGCCATGGCTGCTGCAGCTCTGCGAGTCATTGTCAGCTGGAAGTGGGTCTGGGAGGAAGGACCAGCCGGCAAGAACGTGGTGGGTGGGGAAGCTGTTAGTAAACCATTTTTTATTTCTACTCATAACTCCTTTTATTTCTACTCTGTTTGACTTGGTTGCTTTGAGCTATCTTCATTTTGGAAGAAAAGAAAGTATCCTAACATATAGTCAAACAAAACTGGCCCTTTTTGCTCTAAAAGCCTTTTGGGGATGCTCTCTACACAGAGGAAATGAGGTCAATTTTTCTTGGGGCTATAGGCACCTGCTCACTCCTTGGGACCAACTGATGAGCATGGTGGCAGCAGGGCAGGACGATCCATGGCCACACAATGCCACCAGGAACTCCCACAGGTACCTCCCCTGCACTCAGGTGCCAAAGCGTGTGCTGGGACAGAGCTGGATGCTTGTCTGGACTGCTCCATGCTCATCCTTTTACAGCTCGGGACAAAGTGACATTGCTCAGGTGGCTCCTGGCTGTTCAGGCAACACCATATTGTAGCACAAAGCAAGCAAAGGAGGATGCTTAGACTGTCCCACATAAGGATCACATAGGAGCTCTGGTAGGACAGAGGGCATCTGCCGCTTGGTGCCAAGGTGACTTGGTGGGTGTGTTCGGTGAGAGAAACAGAAATAGGCACTGCAAAATTTTACTGGGCACATCCTTTTTTTGCTGGAGAACCCTTTTTGGGGATGATGACACAGGCCACAATCTGAGGAGATGCTACTAAATGGTCCCATGCTCGCTCAATGGACACAAGCGAGATGGGGAGGAGAGGGAGAGGCAGAGTTTGCCTGGTCCAGTTCACATGGGTGCCCTGGAGGGTGCTTACACACAAGCCTTTGATCGCTGGAACTGCAAGGCTGCACTGGAGAGATGTCCCTGGCTCCCACGGGTACCACTCTGTGTTCCCCCACTACGCACATTGCTTTGGAGATGTGGATGTGTCCCCTGCCCTTGGCCTGTTTGTCCAGCCAGCCTAGCTGTATAGCTACTTCTGGTGCATGAGAAGAGCATGTTTTGCCCATGGCCTCAGGGAAAAAATTATTTTTGGGGAGATGGAGGGACCTTTGCTGTCATCCAGCCTGAGGAAGAGGACATGGAGTAGGATGGGGAGGTTTGTACATGTGGGATGGAGACAAGTACTGGGAATGGGAAGAAAAGAGAAAGTGGGGCAGATCAGAACAAAGACAGACCGAAGCAGGAGCCTGGGGCTGTGTGGGAGTGGGAGACTCACCCAGCAGAACTGGACTGGCTGTGCCAAAACACTGGGGTAGGAGGAAAACCCTTAGGAATAGGGACTGACCAGACTCTGGCTCTCCATTTTCAGTCCTGCTCTCTAGCAGGGGCACTATGATGCTCTGTGGTAGATGATTGTCTTTTCCAATTTACGTGTTTAAAAATGCAGGAGAACTGACTGAAAACAAAATCAAATTGCAAACTGAAAAGTTGCAGAATGATCTTTGCTTTGCAGCTTTGACTTGGGCCCTGGCTGTGTATCTTTAATCTTGCAGAAGTCTTTAATCAGAAGAAAATCTGGCTTATCCCTAAAGCCCAGGGTCTGAGCCTGTGCAGTGCAAACAGAATCCTCTGGAGCCTCCGGGAGGAGATTGCACAGAGACAAGCAAACACACGGCTGTAGCTATACAACGAGACAAGCACGTCGCTGCACAGTAACAGCCAGGTACGCCGTCCAACGGGAGCTGCGTTTGGTGGCATTTAAGGCTCTGGATGCAGCAGAAAAGTGATGCTCAAGGCATGAACAGGGAAGATGTGAAACTGTGACAGCTGAAAATGAATAAGCAGGCTGTGTATTTTAAAAGGGAAAATTGAAAAGCCTGGGAAATATTGTCCACACTCACCTGGAGTGAAACTTGCTGGTTCTTGTGAGCCTGGATTTATTTAGGGGTGATGTTGAGGATTTGCAGGGGTTTGGTTTTTTTAGAAATGGGGCAGCTTGGCTTGCTACCAGTTTGCTGAGAGATCACACGAAACAAGTAGAAAACACGAGAAACCAGTGGAGCCTGTGCAGCTGCACTGCTCCTGTGATATGAGCAAAGTCAACTCCACCAGCACTGCTTTTCTGTTTAAAGCTAAGCGTATTCTACTTCAGACCTTGCCGGGACAAATTTTTTTGGCATGAACAAGGCTTTCCCCACTGTCTTAATGGAAAGCAGACTTGCTTTACAAATGTTTCCAGGCAGAGCTAGCCAGGGTAGACAGCGGATCCTGCCGGCTGTCCTCGGAGAAGCGCCTGCTGCCTGCGCCACCCAGTTTCTGCTGCTGGGTTTCCCTTTCCTCCGCTTCTTCCTTGCTGAATGTTCCTGGCAGTTTTTAGCTGTGGTAAAAGGCTCAGAGGAAATGATGAGACCTGGAAATAATCCTCCCTAAAACATGGGAGAGGGAAAGATACTTAGGATACTTAGATTTTTCACAACCTTCCCTCCTGCCATCACACGCTTCTGGCTCCTCTGCGGCAGGTGGGATGTGAGGGGCCATAGCAGCCTTTGCAGACAATATTTCTGGTCACGGAGTATGATGGCAAGTTGCAATCCAAAAAGAAACATGAAAAACGTTTAATATCATTTACAAAGTTGCTTTTTTTTTTTTTTTAAATATTCCCTTAAAATGGCAGCCCTGGTTTAAATTTTGTGAACTGAGAAGTGGAGAGGAGGGGTTGGTTTTCTAATTTAGCAAATATCAAAAACATGTTTGGACAATTTTAAATACTTTTTCTACTCAGGTACAACCCAAGGCTTTTAAATGCTTTTTAACATTGTCTCGCTTATCTGGAATAATACTTATTTCAACAAAAAATACAAAGTCATCCTGGTGAGAGGGTCCAGCTTACGACCAAGCTCAGGCTCTTGAGGTGCCCAATGCAATGCAGTGGGATGAGGCCTTGGAGCCAGCTCCCAGCAAAAGCTACAGGCTGGGATGCATTGCTCCTCTGCAGTGCTTGGCCACAGCCCCAGCTCACAGGGGTGATGTGGGAGACCCGAGGGGACACGCCACCACTCAGCCGGTCAGGGGCTGCAGGAGAGGAGCAGCATGCAGGCATCTGCACAAGTTCAGGTTGCCACAAAAGAGGTCCCAGCCCAAGACCCATGGCTGGAGGAGAGGAAAGACCTGGCCACCACCAGGACAACTTCATAGACATTCTAAAGAGAGGTGAACCACCTCAGAGCATTTAGGTGGCCCATAGCTGCTGTTTCAGGAGAGGTCGGGGTAGTGCTTGGCTGTCCCAAACTCCCTCTGCTCCCTACTTCTGCTCTCTGTGTGATGGGATGGTGTCTATGGGAGACAGCTCTGCAGGGTTCATCCATGCAAGCTGCTCTCTGGCTCCATGCCTGTGAACCTGGGCTCATTTCCAACAGCTCAGCTCACCATTGGCGTTTTGCTGGCTACCAGGATCAATGGGGCTGGCAGCAGCAACCATGTCTGCCCCTGACACTGCCCTCCTGCACCCTGCATCCCCCCCTGTTTCCCCACCTTCCCACCCTGGTTCCCACTCCTGTTTTCTGTGCTGCAAAGAAACACAGTCCGAAGGCAAAGGAACGCAGGGACCCATCGATTTCCATGCTGCCTTTTGCAGCGCTGCTGTCTGGAAAGCTGGTGTGTAATTGAACAAGGGGCTGGCACTCGTACCGATGGGAAGCTTCATTGCACAGTTAATATCAGCCAGGGGGTTGGTACCAGCTGGAGGTGGAGGGAAAGCACCAGATGGCTCAACTAGCTCCCTGCCACCTTCCCCCAGCTCCCATCCCACTGCAAACTAGGGGATGGAGAGATTCCTCTTGGAAATGCCAGGGGAGAGGAGTCAGGAAAACAGGCAGGTCTGAACACACTTGGGTTTGTTTGCACACTGGATGTGCCAGGAGCAGAGGGATCAATGTGTGTCTGCCCCCAAGAGCTCCCAGGCTACGCAAGGATCAGTAAGAAGGGAGAGAGGCGGTGGTCAGGAGGATCTTCTCACCTAGGCGACCAGCGTGTGACGGGAGGAGGGATGGTGGGACAGGACCAGGGCGGCCGGGTACTCAGCTGTGGGGATGCAGAGACAGAAGGGCTTGGAAAGAAAGTCATGGGGTCGGCTTAATGAGCATGGGAGATTGTCTGAATCTTGCCCGGGTATATGCCTTGGGGACAAAGCTGCCCAGGACGCAGCCGGGCACATGTCCTGCCATTTGGGATCAGACAGAAGGCCAGATAACTGAGCCATGGTCTAGGGCACATGGGGGAGAGGTCTTCGACACCTGCCAGCTGGCGGATTGCCCAGTTCTCAGGGTTGGGGCATGTCTTCAGGAGTTGAAGTGAAACACCACAAATGTCGAAGTAGCCTTCTTCCTTAGGAAGAGCTGCGAGGTTTTGGAGGGGTTTGGCAGCCTTCTTTTAAACATTGCAATTAGTAATATAAGCTTTCCATCACTAAAGTGAAACATATTATTTTGTATTGTTTTCTCATATAGATTTATTTGGTATCACATATGAATCCAGCTAAAGCTGTAGGATCATGGACATGCCCGTCTTTAGGAGCAACACTTCCAACTGAAGTGCGTGACTCTCCCAGACCTTTATTTTGGGAAAGGGATATCCTGCATGTCCCTTTTGTCCAGCTAAGAAGGTCAGTGCGGGACACTACTGAGGTTTTATCCCAGCCCATGCGTTTTCTGTGAAAATCAGAGGGACAGGGTGCCCACAGACTCTGAACCGTGAGAGTGTTGCCATAACAGGCACATCAGACCGGGACAGAAAGCACATGCACCAGTGGGGCAAGTGGAGGAGTGGGCTGGATATTAATTAGTGCAGAATAAGGCAATAAACAATAAATGTTAGAAAATAATAGACTCCTTGTGGGTTTAAAGTCAATGCCAATGCAAAAGGTTGAGGCTACATCATCACCCACCCAAACAGATGACTCTTAACCATAATAGCCATCAGGAAGATGGGGCGGCCAAGGGGATGGAAACCAGTCCAATACTGGGGGGACTTCAAATATTCCCGTAGAGAAATGGGTAGATGTCTGGAGACAACATAGAAGATAACTCCTTCTCAGGACAGTTAGGAGAAGCAATGCTAGATTTAATCCTGGGCAGGCCACGGGGCTAATTTAAAATGTTATTATTGAAGAGTCCCGCTATAAAGGTGTCTGCAACGTACTTAAACTCAGTAAAACTGTAGGAATTTAAAAATAAAACTGAAAAAGTTCATTGCGACTTCATTTCAAAAAGGCTGTCCACATAAAAGTGGAGAGGCTTGTTAAAAAGAAATTAAAAGCAGCCGCCGAAAGGGTAAAATTTTTCCAGAGGACATAGACGTTGTTTACAGATCTTCTATTAGATGATGAGAGCAAATCTATACAATTATCAAAAGAGACTTTAAAAGGGCAAAAAATTAGCTGTTCTCATTAGAGAACGGACTAAAGGAGCCTGTCAGAGGTAAAATAGTATCCTTCAAAAAGTAGAAGTCATGCTGAAATGAGGGAAATAAAAAAGAGTGTGAGATGACAAATTAGGCATAAAACTAAGACAAAGGAGACGAACCCTTTTTTTGATGAGCAGCTTTCTAAGGTGTAAAAATCTGTGGAGCTGGGGCTCTTCCCACCATGGAGGACCCATCCCGAAATCAGCCGTCATTGGAAGAGGTTGGAGAGCAAACTGGGGAAATTAAGAGTATCAAAAGGAGCAGATGGCATTCACCCCAGAGCCCGAAGGATGTCTCATATGAAACAGCCATTTAGCGGTGGTGCTCAAGGGAGTGTTTAAAATAACCATGGTACCAAAGGAGCTGAAGGTGGTGAATGTGATGATATTTAAAAGGGCCCCAGCAGCAATCCAGGGGACTGTAGAGCAGCCGATCTCTGCACTGGGCAAACAGTCGGAAAAATATAACAAAGATGTCAGTAGGAGCAAGAATAAATATGAAATAGTGGGGAAGAGACAGTGCAGGTTTTGCAGAAGGAAGTCCTGCACTGCAAGCCCTTGGTGAGCTTGCAGAGCAGGAGGTGCATTTGGCAAAAGCTTTGGAAAATTGTCTTCATCGGAGGCTCTAAAATCTAAAAATATTAAACCACTGTGGTGTAAAAGAGAAAGTCCTCCTCTGTCTAATAACTGTATGTATTATATACAGTATAATATAATATACTGTCTAATAACTGTATATCTTATAATAATAAGAGTATGAAACACAAATTAGGAATAAATTAGCAGATTTCGCAGTGGAATAAAGGTGCCAAGGGATGCACCCAGGGACCTGTGGTGGAGTGTCATCTCCAGATCAGGAGATGACCTGGAGAAGGAAAGGAAAACAGTTAGGGGATGAAGCTGCTGACAATATTTCAATATTCAGAGTTGACGGTGAAAAGCTATGGCAGGATCTCTCCATACTGAGTAACGGGACAGTAAAACAAGAGTGAAATTCAGTAGCAAGACGTGCAAAATCATGTGCCTGGGTGAAACAGTCCGTTTGTACTTGAACCAGTCATAAGCCTTAAACGAGCTATTATTGCTCAGGAAAGATATCTTAGTCCTTGCATACCCATGTTGCAGGTAGTGTTATGAAAACATTGCTTCAGTGATCTGTGATAGCCTAAAAAGTAAATTGAGTGCAGAAATTTTTAGGGGAAAAGTGTTAAACAAAACAGAAGAGATCAATTTGTCATTGAGCAGATCAATAATTCACCTGCTACTTAAATACTGTTTGCAAATCTGTTCCTTCCACTGGAGGGAAAAAAAAAAGACAGAAAAAAACCCTAGAAACCAGAAAAGATGCAGAGAGAGGTGGGAAAGATAAGGGTTGGGGAACAGCTCTGTGGGTGGAGAGATTACACGGACTGAGACTCTTCATCCTGAAGAAGTGTGAGTGATGGGCTGTGTGGTGAGGAGTGGCACGGGCAAGATTATTCACGGTTCCCTGCAGCACAAAAACTAGGGATATCAAACTACAGGTCAGGACATTCAAAACCGGCAAGAAGAAAAGGCTTTTTTCATATTCTGCGTGACTAAACTTCTTCCCCTCAGAGTGTTGTTGTAAGGTTTGCATGGGCTGCAGGATAACTGAACAATTTAAGCGAGAGCATCTGCTGGAAGATACAGTGAGATGGTCTGGGCCCCATTGGTCTTACAACACCTCCCCAGTGGGATGGTTTGCTTTTCTTAATTTTATTCCTGGGTTTTAAGCTTCATGGAGGAATCCATCAGGAAATTCCCGAAATGGGTGACCTGCGCCAAGCTCTAATATGAGGTCAGAGGAGGATGAGGGGGGTCTCCATGCACATGTTTCTGCATATCTAGTCCAGACTGGAAACTGAGAGTCTGCCTTTAATACACAACATGGGATTTCAGGCTGAAACATCAGCTTTTCCTTATTATAGGGGACATCCAGCCACTTTTGTAAGGGGATTCCCCATTGTACATCATGCTTACCTTCCATTATTGTAAGGAGAGAATCAGGATGATGGTTTAATTTCTTGAACAGTCTTTGAGGAAGACGATTTTTAAAATTCATCTCATGCTCCAGGAAAGCTCCAGTACTATGAGCAGACAAGCATCAGTGTAATTGCACCCGCGGAGGAAGGCAGCATCTCTGGGATGAGGGCCATGGGACGGCTTCCCATCTGATCCTTTGCGGAGCTGTGCTCAGTGCCAGCTGAAGGCTGGCAGGTCATCAAACACAGGCAGGAAAAACAAAACAACAGGGCACAGCTTCAAAGCACATTTCTAAAATGAAGCAGGACTCAAAGCACATTTCCACTGCAGCACTGGAAAAACAAAATACATATTTTGCTTACGGACTGCAGTTCTGCCACGTTCAGGTTTAAACCATCGGCCACGGAGCAGCGGTGCATAACGGCAGCGGTGTAATTTTTCATTCTACTGTCCTGAAAATGGTTAAGCCATCGTTTGTTCAAGGTTAAACAACCCAACAAAAGTTCTTCTTGTGCTGAGTAGAAATAGGCAGATTTTCTGCATGAAAAGTGAAATACATAAAGTTTTGAACACTTCACATTTGAATGGAAATGCTTGCACCGCCCCAGCCCCGCCGAAGATGTGCTTGTAATGGGGAATCAACACCGACAGGGCCGGGGAGCGTGCACCCAGCACAGGCTGCCTGCCTGCGCCCAAATTGAAAAATAATTTATTTTCTCAATCAAAATTTATTTCATGAAAAGTCATTATTCTAAAATCAATGTAAACAAATCAAATGGCAGACGAGAGCAGCCCTCCAGCACCGGGAGCAGCCTCGGCGCATGCTGCAGCCGGTGATGGCAAAGATGGGCTGCTGGCATGGCAGAGCAGATATGGACCATGGCATTTGGGCTTACACAGCACCAGGGCAAAGTTTCTGGTGTGTCCTTCTCGTCCGTGGGACATTAAGAAATGCACACTCTAATTCTACCCACCTCTTTTCCTGCATGCCCCACAGCATTTCAGCCACGGTCTGCTGCGTGGGATGCTCTGGGCAGGGAGATGCAGGGTCAACTTGTTCTGCATCCACCTCTGCAGGATAACATATATTCAGATCTATGAATTTATAACCACTGTACATCATGATCTAGGAAACTAGGCTGATCTTTGGTGCTGAGACCAGGCCAGGGTGCACAGCAGCTTCTGCCGATGGGCTCTGCATCTGCAAGAGAGGCCCCAGGGATTAACCATCCCATTTGGATGCAGCATCTAGGCAGAAGCCCTTAGCAAAATCTGCTGGCCAATTCTCACACACGCAGCACTTTTTTACAGCTCTCTCCACTGGTTCATTGGAAAACAGAAATTTCTCAAATTCTCAGAGAAATAAATGCCTTTTGTTTTGGTTCCTTCTTGACAGGCATATTTATGATGATCACAAAGAAAAGATCACAACAAATCCTGGCAAAAAAAGGAAGCAACAAGAGTGAGCCGAGCTACAGATAATAAGTAACAAATCAGGAAAGGGGGGAAGATAATGGTTGTGATTAAAAATCAGATGCTGTGAAATAAAGAACAATGTATATGAGAAGTAGAAGTATCCATTAAAAAAAATCCATATCCAAATGTGTTATGGACAACAAGAAAGCATTTTAAATTATCTGGAACAAAAGAAATTCTAGCAAAATTACGATGTGATAGATCCATTTCTTGATAGGTGCAGTGATGCTGTCAATAATCATGCAGGCAATGCAGAAGAGCCCAAAAACCTGCTCTGTGAAATGATGAAGACGACGTATTTCCAGCTCTCGGTCCCCATCATTTTCTATTCCAACGGCGACCTGCGTAGCAGCTACGAAATTGTTAACAGTTTAAAAAATGTTAAGCTGCAACCTTAATTAACTGAAATAATTATTAATTTTTAAAAGCTTTCAATTAATTTTTAAACTAGTTTTCATCTGCAAGATCAGCCAACTTGTTTCTAAATTTGTGGAGAAAATCACTAAATATTTTAAAAGAATGACAGAATAAAGCTGGTGTCGCAGTAGTATTGAGATGAGAGTGAAAAATGGGGCTATGGCGCATCTTCAACCCCCGTGACACCAGCTCAGGTGTGCCACTGTCCCCCCTAAGGCTTCTCCTGTCCCTCTGTACACCCCTACTCCCCTAAATACTTAGGCTGGGTTTACACTACAAACTACCCTCCTTTGTTTTCTCCTCAGCATCAAACATAAGGTATTTTTTTATAAGCTGGGAAAAAAATGTGTGTCCAAAAGCAGCTCGCAAGCCTGGGGTTTGCCTTTGACACAGAAGTTTGTTGTCCTTGTTATTCCGGAAAAAGTTTTGAGACGTTTTAGTTTGTTGGGTCGCAGCAGGTAGAAGGTGACATGGAAGGCTTGATTCGTGATTTGTGAGATTAACGGTTATTTTGGACATTCAGGGGTTTGCTCTCAGTTAAATCACCACAACTCAAGCAGAATATCAGCAAAATAGTTGCAGGGTCACTGTGACCATAATTTTATTAGAAATCTTGAAGCAATACAAGTGAACTGATGTTTAACCATAGAAATGATGCATTCCACCTCTACTGTGAAGTATGAGCAAACAAAAGCAAAAACCAGGTGATTTGGGTTCCAAAGGAGCATCTTTAAGAAATAACTCCCTCAAGCCTTCCTTGAGCTTGTCCTTCCTTCTACCACACCACTTCTCTTGTTTGGCCAGGCTGGGGAGGCTGTGCTATAGGAAAGGGATGATAAATTGCTGTCAGGACTTTGCTTTGTTAGAACGGTTGTTTGGGTGGGAAGGAGTGTTTTGCTGCTGCTGCTTCACTTCTGCCTGAGTGAGCCCGGACCTTCCCGTGACAACTTCCAATGTGGGTAGTTGGAGTCAAAATACCAAAAGTAGCACATGTTATTTAAGCTTTGTCTAATCTCAGCCTAACTGGGCAGTGAACTGGCCTGGAAGGGCCCCTGCACTCCTACAGAAGGAATTAACACCCGCTGGGGTATGCTGGCATCCATACTCTGGAACCCATGGGTTTTGGCATTGCCAGCTGTCCTGTATTTCAGCAGGGCTTTGCACAGTGGTGTCCTGGCTCATAACACCGAGTGATGGTGGGAATACCTGGAGGCACATCAAACATCCCCCAGGGCAAAGCCACCGCTGCACAAGGGCACCACAGGGAGCTTTAAGCCAGGAGCACAGCATGCTCCTCTCCCACTGACCACAGAAATTGCGTGAGATCCAGTAATTCAGGTTATACAGAGCCAGCAGGCTCACGGCTACATCTGCACTGAGGTTACAGGTGAGCCCAAGCCCATGCCCAGCTGTAAGTTCATCCTGGGTGAGTGACAGAAGGATTAGAGCAGGGATGCAGGTACTTCAGCACACGCTGCTGGGCTAGGAGAAATCCTGCCCGAAGTGCAGGCAGGATGGTAACATCCATGCATTGATCTCAAGCGGCCACCAGCACCATTACCATGTCCCCAGTGTTATAGGGGCACCTTTAAATCAAAGCAGAGGATGCTCCTTGAAGAAAAACACATCAACAGAAGCATTAGCTGGAAAGTTTCTATAGTTTTTTTTTTTCTCCTTCCTTCTGGTCCCTCTCACTTAATATTGAAGACATTCACCATCTTTTGGCAATTCAGTGCTTTCCAAGGCAGTCCGGACACATGACATCATTCATTTTGATGCAGTACCAACATTAGAGATTTTTTTTTCTTTCTTTGCCATAATGGGTTTCATTTAGGATAGAGTTTGCTGAGTTGAAATATCTTTCATATCAGGCAAATGCGTTTTCCTGTGCTGAAGCCAGGAGAGGGTGTATTTTATCACCTGCACCCTGGGCTGAAGCCCCGAACTCAAACGGCGGCTGCACAGACTGCTCGCCCCTGTGCATAGGCAGGGCTGTCAGGTCCTCAGCTGGAGGGGACGGATTAGCGATGAGGGACTGCTGCTCTTTAAGCAAGCCTGGCTGGGGAGTCGTTGAGATGGGTGTTTGATAAGGAACCACACAGCGCTGCGTGCTCTTCATCTCATCCCCAAGGAGCGTACCGGCTGGGACAGGCGCTGATTAAATTGATCTCCCAGGACGATCTCCAGCGTCTGTAAGAACTGTTGTTTGTTTTTGCAGCTTCTCCTTGAGACCTATGGCATGTATGAAGCTCTGAAGGCAGAAAGGTGCATTTGGTGGTGCAGAGGAGGTTTGTAGACCTTTGTGCGAGGCCCCGTTCCTCAGCCACCTGTAACACAGGGTGTCACATCCCAGCGCTTTTCCAGCAGGCGCAGGCAAGGCTGTGTCCAGTGTCCCTCCAGGTATTGAGCATCCCGCTTGCCTGGCCCCAAAGTTGTCCCTGGAGGGAGACATGCATGAAATCTTCCCCAAACTAAAGCCCTATTTCAAACCCTACTCCACTGGTATTTGAAAACAGGTGGACGGAATTAAGCTCTCATCTCCCCACTTCCAGAAGCCCAGGAGAACAGCTCAGGAAACATCAGCTTCTCCATTTCCAGCCTGGCCAAGCTTGTAGAAAAAGCCAGAAAACCATAAAAATAAGAAGCTATCTAGCCCCTGCAGCAATGGTTGTTATTCGCCATTACCAGTGCATATCTCAGCCCTATCACACACCCTGGAGACAGGCAAGGCAACACCACTCAGATCACACTCGATGCCTGCCTACGTGCCTAGCACCACGCCAGCACACATGGACAGCAGAGCTGACAGCATATTCACACCTTGCACGGCACCAGTCCTACTAGACCAGGGTCAGCCCTGTGATGCTGTGGTCATACCAGGGACGAGGCTTTTCCCTGGCACTGCTTGGGCAGGGCAGATGCTCTCCAGCTGGGAAAGGTGAGGCAGGGGGCACGGGTGCTTCTGGTCATCAACAGAGCCCTTAAATTCCCACCAGCAGGGTAACACTTTAAAGTAAGTTGCAAAGGGTGTGGAAGGACAGGCTCCCCTTGGACATGCTGAAATATTTATATTGTACTTGCAAGGACCTGGCCTGGCTTGTACGCCTGTTTGCCTAACTGATGATGGGTTGATAGCTGCAGTGGGGAGCTTGTTAATTGAATTCCTAAAGGACTAATTATGTCAGGAATAAGAGAGTTCTCTGTCATTTCACAGTTTTTTCCACGCATCTGGATTTGAGGGAGCTGCAGGAGCTGGGACTTGTTGGCAAGAGGCAGCTGGAGGAGCTGTGCTGCCCCAGCCTGTGGCGTTGCTGCCCTCCTGCTGGGCACAGAGAAGGGTAATGCCAGGTTTTGGGGAGACGCCATCAGCTGTTTCCCTTCTCTGGGCACTGGGGAGGTACTCGGCTTGCTGGGGACAGCAGGGTGCTAAGGTAAGCGGGAGGAGGTGGGTGCAGCACTTGCACCCCTCCAGCCCTGGGAATTTCAAGTCCTGCTACGTGTCTCCTGCAGCGCCGTTGGGTGGCTCCTGGATGGGTCTCTTCAGCTCCTCAGCTAAAACCAGCACAGAAAAAGCAGCAAGGCCCTGTGTAGTCCCCCATGGGCTCTTGCATGCCCAGGAGAAAGGGTATCTCTGGACTGCGGGGATTACAGGCTCCCTTCGTGATGGCAGCCCTTGGCATGTCGGCTGCTGTATTGCCAAGCAGCCACACCGGGGCAGGGCTTGACATGGCTGCATGGTGCTGGATGTGCGGGAGGGCCCCCGGGGCGAGACCCCCGGGCTGAGCATCTCGGTGGCCGTTGCCTCCAGGAGGGCAGGCTGCCAGGGACTGGTTATATGCACAGGGGTTTTTATCCCTACTGTGCTGTAGGGGTGATTCGCAGGCTGGATGTGGACACAAGCAGCCCAAGGGTTGCAGAAACCTGTCTCTGTGAATCGCTTGGTGCGCAGGGTGCTGCTGCAGAGAGTGTTTCCCTTGGCTGTGAACCCCAGAGCTGCTGCTTTCCCGGCCCCTGTCCTCACACTGCGTCCTACAACCCTCCCAACTGGGCCACAGCAGCAGTGGGGAGCTGAGCCCCAGGGAGGTGATGAGAATTTCCTAGGTTTAAAAATGTATTTTTTTATATATGTATATATATGTACGAACACAATCCTTCTTCCTGCTTCCAGAAGTCAACATTAACTCCGGCTGTCCCAGTGATGCGGCTCACAGCACAGACCCACAGACACATGCTGCCAGAGGGGCAGTGAAGGGGGTGAGGGACTTCCCCAACCATTTTGGTGGCTGGGGAAATAAAATGTACTGTGTTGCTACATCCTAAACCAACCTGCTACAACCTAAACTAACCATCCTGGCCTGCCTATTTGACATCCTTACTGACTGGCAAGCCATGCAGAAAATTATTCTTGGACATTAAATATTTTTATTGCAGTCAGGGAGTCAAATCACAGCAGGGATGCACATTTTACACCTGGCCCTGGCTATATCTTTTGGGGATGTCGTGGCAGTTTGGGGATGCTTGGGGCAGGTGCCCTGGGTACCGCTGCCCAGTGCTGGTACAGCAGCACTGCTCCTGTTACGACGGTGCAAAGTGGTTTTTCACAGAGCAAGGAAAAGGCTGGACTGTTTGGTCCTCCCCTACAGCTGGAAATTTAGGGTATCCTATGCGCAAAGGATGGGCTGTACATGGATTTCACCTCCTTCCACCAAAGGCAGTAAGCGCATTGCTGGCCCTTGGGGATGAGAAGGGCTGTGCTGAGCCATGGTTTAGAATCATAGAATCATTTGGTTGGAAAAGACCTTTAAGATCATCGAGTCCAACCGTACCTGTCCACTACTAAACCATGTCCCTAAGCACCTCATCTACCCGTCTTTTAAATACCTCCAGGGATGGTGACTTGACCACTTCCCTGGGCAGCCTGTTCCAATACTTGCATCAGTGGGAGCAGGGGCCACATCTCTGGCAGCCTCAGCCATGGCCCCAGACGTGTCTGCCCAGGGTCAGCCCCTCTGCTAATCACTGTATGCTCCTCTCCTGGTAGAGCATATGGCTCCCCGTATGCTACTGCCATGTCCAATCTCACACGGTGTCTCCGTTGCTCTTAAGCAGCAGGTTACAAGTGTCTAAATGCCTTGAAAAGTGACTTACTGAAAGGTTTGTAGGGGGTATGGCAGCGGTGATTGGCACAGATTGTTGGTTCCCCTGCCTTCAAACTTTTGGGAAACAAAAAGTACACAATACAGCCCAAATTGCCTCCAAGTGTGGCTCCCGTTTGCATGACCAGGCTGGTTTTTTAAGTACCCAAATGAGTGAGATCTTAGGATGTGGAAGTGGGAAGGGTAACTGCAGCTTCTGCAGTGGCTCTGGATAAACCTCATGGCAAGATGAGCCACCCCAGAGGCTCAGATTTTGGCAGAAGGAGCTTTAGTCCAGTGTAACCTGCAGCACCCCACAGACCATGGGTCTGGGGTGCAGGAGTAGCCAGGGAAATTCTGCCTGTCTGTAATTGCTGGCAGCAGCCTGTTTTGTCCTGGGGTAGAGGCAAAAAGAGGTTTATAGACCCATACCCAGGAGCTGGAGCTGGGTCTTCTGCCTTGGTGACTCCAGGACACTTGAGGGCAATAAGAGGGACATATCTTAAAAATGTAGGAAACACCTTGCTGGGGAACAAAAAAAATAAGATAAAGGCAAAGGGTGAATTTACTCTATCCAAAGTTTAACAGTAAAGAGACTGAAGTTAGAGGCAGCTATAGAGAAATAAAAGAAATGAAATTTTTAATGGATTTGCCTGTTCTTCAGACTGGTTCCAAAAAGCTTGGAGAGATCCAGATAACAAGGTAATGAGTTGTTGAGATATTTATATTACTTCTGGACAGGACTACGGTCTGGGGTATTAATTTGATTGGGAGGGGTTGTGTATTGCAGATAAGCTTCCATTTTTTTCGTTGTGTTTATAATCAATCTCCGATAGATTTCTTCCCTAAAGGGTCCCCATTATTTCTAACATAGGGTTTGTTCCCTGGGGGTCTCTGCCCCTCTTCAAAGGGAAGAAAGGGGCTTTTTCTGGGGGCCAGCAAGGCTGCGTGGGTGTGTGGTTACCCAGGGAGTGGCTGGGGGGGTTGCAGGATTGAAAACAAACCTGAAAGAAAGGACCTACCCACCAGGGGAGAATATTTCTATTCTGTCTCATTCTGTATTTTCTGTAATTGAAGAGATTCGGGCGCTCTAATAAAACCCAGCTCTCGGGTTTTGTGCTTTTCCTTGGGGAAAAGGTGCAGGCAGGCTCTCCTAGAGCCTGGCTCAGGGACCTCACGGGGGTTTGCTGGCTTGTTATCAATAATAGAAATGATGGTAATGAAACATCTCCGGGAGCTCCAGGTTTCATTTCTCCTGCAGCCTTCATGTCTCAAAGGTAAACTATTACATTGCCAATATTGAGTGCAGGGTTGTTTGAAAGTATTAAGGCTCCAGTTCATGAGAGGTCATGTTTTATTTGATTTTGGCCAATTGGCAGTTCCCTGTGTTTGCATGTGCTCCTGGAAGTAAATGTCTTCTCTGTTTCTGTGCCAAAGCCAGCAGCAGCCGAAGGCTTCCTGGGTGTATGGGGAACAGGAGGGGGAATCTTTACCACCACTCTGCCCCAAGACTGGCAAACAGAAGATCATGAGCCACCACCTCTGAGGTCTGACACTGAGCCTTTTCCAGAATCTCTGGCTTCCAGGCTGGAGAACCTGGATCCAAGCCTCAGATGGAGCAAAACTATTTGAACTGAGCAGGAAAAACCCATTTTGTGCACAGACCTCTCAGCAGCAATCTTTCCTACCACTGCCTTCCATGGTACCTGGCTGATCTGTGCACATACAGGGGCCAAAGCTCCCGGGCACCTGGAAGAGGGATTGGGGTTAGAAGTTTTCAGCATCGGTGCGTGGATGCCTTCCAGCACCCGCGATGGGCTTACACATGCATGGTGTGTGTTTCCTGCCCTGGGAAATGTCGGACTTGTTCCAAACCAACTGTCTGTGGGCAGTAAGTCCAACCTTGAGCATGCTGAACACATCAGTTTTTGAGTCCTTCCAATGATGTTAGTCCTCTGGAAGACATGAAAATCCTACAAGATCTTCCTTCTGTGTCCTGAAGAGTGATAGCAGAGCTAAGAAAGATTGATCAGAAGCTAAGAACAGAAGCGGTTTTGCGTTTTCATCTGGGGGGAGGCAGGCATATTTCATAAACAGTTCAGTATTGTCCAAAATATGACAGCAAGCCCCTATTTAAATTTACTGACAGAGACCACTCCAGAGCAGCCCTGGAGTGCTCCCTCTTTGCAGGACTGCCAAAATAACTGTGAACCAAAACACCTGGACTAGGAACCACCCCTCCATCTCCATTAAGGCTCCTTTCACAACACAGGTTATTGTCAGGCATTGTTTGCATCTCTTGCTTTCTGACTGATGATTGTTGCTGTCAGCTTGCTCTTATCCCATTTATTATATAGGTTGCTTTATTTGTTTTTATTGCTTCTTTCACCTTTCATCTAATCAAGGTGCATTTTTTCCGTTGCTTTTTTAATCAGAGTGGCTTTTTTGAACACATTTAGGGCATCTTTTTAAATGGTCTTCAACAACTCTAAATTAATCACTCCAATTATTCTGATAATTTTCCTCCCAGTTCCTAAATGTTTTCAGCGGGGCCCTTCTCTGGCCACAGTATGTGCCTGTATCAGTGCCCAGGCTCATATTGTATTTGGGCAGAGCAACAAAATCGGGGCACAGTAGATGACTGTTAATAAGGAGTTTTGTTTGGTGACCAGTTCACCCTAATCCATTAGAAAAGGGACTAAGACAGCAATATTCTGAAGGCAATGAATACTTCGAGTTGGAAAGTAATCAGGGTGTGTTTCCGAAGCTTCGAGGTTGTGTGATTAGGAGCCACCTGAGATCCCCCAGGAGTCGTGCCTGGAGCCACGACAATGCGGGTGTGCTTATCTCCCTCCGGGTAGAGTGAAAGAGTCAGTCGATCTCCATTGCTCCCTTTAGGGTACAGTATTGGGACACAGAGGAAAATTCTCCTCCTTTTGAAGAGGTTGCTCAAAAATCCCCTGTCCACAGGTGCAGGCTGAGGAGCAGCAAGTTACCATGTGTCAGGCGTTTTACGGGAGATGCTGGGGGCTGGCTCCTGCCTCCTGGCACTTTCTTAGAGAGAAAATAAATCTTGAATTACCTTGTTTTCATTTCCAATAAAACTGTATGTTGGCAGTTGCCTTGGAGCTAATAATCTGACACGGTGCTGTGCATCTGTGAATGTTTGTAGCATTGGTGTGCTGGTTCTGTGTTTGAGACTGACAGTGCAGCACTATATTGTTGTTTTCCTACCACTATATTGTGTTCCCAGCACATCATAATAAAAAGAAACACGAAGATAGGTGATTTCTCATAATACAAAAATAAAAGGCATAATAATGTAAATTATGCACGTCATTAACCCCAACTGTTGCTCTAAAATGGACACAAATTCTGTAAGAAAATCTTCTTTAGGTTGAGCCATGACAATCTTCTCTGAAGGGCTTCCCTATAGGTGCTGGAAGACCCATGTGTCCTCTTCTCTTCAGGTTTGGAGAGCTGGCTACTACTGTTAACGCACTAACAGTAGTATAAGGTGCCTGTTCCTCCTCGGGGGCTGCGGTGTGTTACCCATGTAGTATACCCAGGCATGCTCCTGCTCCACCCGTAAATCAACAGGAGGTCAGGCAGTGCAGCTGGGATTCATCGGGCTATGGTGGACATGGACGTGTCACCATCAGCTCCTGTCCGTTCAAGGCAGATGAAGTCAATGGCACATCTCATCTCATCTTGCAATATATGTCAGATAAGGGTAGGTGAACTACACACTACCCCAAAGTGCTGTGTGTCCCCTCTGGCTGTGTAGGCAGCCAAAAATAGCCAGCTCGGATGTCTCCATGTCTCCATCAAACCCCACGTTTGATGTCTAACATTGCCAGAGGTGAATCCCATGCAGTGCTGCTGTTTTTTCAAGAAATATAAAGGGGGGGGGGGGGGGGGNTGAATGCCTCCTCCCTTCCCATTTCTTCCCTTCCTTTCTGCTCACTCTTTACCTTCTTCAAAGAGGAAAGAGTCAGTTTAAACTCTTTCATTAGATCACCCTCATCAAAGGCAAATGGGCTGCAGCCTGAGTGGGATTTCGCAGCCCCTTCCCACCACCCAGACTCCTAAAGCTGGTTTAAAGTGACTTAAAACCTTCCTGCGTAGAATTTTCCCTTGCAAAAAAAATTAGACCTCATGAAAATAAATAATTCCCAGAGGAAATTTCAATTTGATTACAAATATTGACTTGCTTGGGGGAAGGTTTTGGGTTTTTTTTAAATCCATTTGGAATCAACATTTTCAAATTAAACATGTATGTTCACTCTGTTATAGTACTTGGAAAAATACCAATTTTGTTTCCAGTGGTTGGGGATTTTAGGAGTTTCTTCCATCCATATTTTTCTGCAAGAGCTGAACAAAAGAGATGCTTTAAAATTGGGCAAAGCAGGGAAAAGATTTGTTTTAATTTTAAAGGATGAAAAAAATGTAATATGAAATGTTGTAAATCATTTTCATGCTTCTAAAAAACCCATGAAAATGCATAAATGTGTGTATTTAAGCTGTAGCCCCAGGAGATGCCTGAGTTGCAGAAGCACCAGGGAGAGCAGACATGGTGGGTGCTGTTTCTCTGGCATCGGTCGGATGGTCTCCATCACCCCATTGCTCCTGTTTCCAGCAAGTTGGGAGTGATTTTTTATGGCTGTGGCAGCCAGAAGACATGGGAGATGAGCAGACAGGTGGGAAAAACTTGGTCCACCAACTTAGTGGTGGCACCAAGCTTTGCATGGGCTCCCCATCATTTCTTGGTTGACCCCATGAGCACGGGGACCCTCAGCATCCAGTCCCCTAAAGGCATCCAGGCCAGTAGATGTTTGTATGGGTCACCGAACTCAGTTTAGGGCTTCACACCCCTCCAAAGTTGTACTTCAGACACCCCTCTGCCCTTCTGGGGTTTGGCCCTCCTGGACAAAGCAAAACCCGACTGCTTAGGATGTGTATTTTTGTATTTTCCCCCCAGATTCTCTCTTTCTCCACTGAGAGTGATCCTTCTGCTCTCAGAAACTCTGAAGTCGAACTGAAACACTTCAGAAACCTCACACATTTCAGGACATGGGGTACTCAGGTGTGAACGCATGCTGCTTTTGCCACTTTATGGATTTAAAAATGTAAGAAACCAACTTAGCTGCATCGAGCTCCTGCATAGGAGCTTTGTCAGGGGAGAGAGGCAAATTGTTCTTCATACAAGACAACCCTGGTGAGCTCTGTGACCTGCTTGCTTTTGGAGGGGAAGGAGTGGGTAGGAGGAAGAAAGAGCTGGAGGAACAGCAACCTTCTTCTGATGTAGACAAGGTTTCCATGCACTGACATTTGTCCTGCGAGAGGTATTGACGGGGGCCAGCCTTCAGCCAAACATGCCTCTGCCAAAATAAACCAAACCCATTTGTTTTAAAACTAAAAAATTACCATCATAAGTGACCCTGCCTGGAGTTGGGGGCTCTCTTGAAGCCTGAATCAGGCGGAAGAGGGGTTAAGCTCTCCCCAGAGTGGGGGACCACCCCATGTCCCCAGCAGCAGTAGCTGCTCAGGTTCCTGCTGAAGATGAACAAGCTCTAGCAAAGACGCTGCTTGCTGGAGGCATCCAGGTATTAGCCAGAAATTACTCCAGACAGTGGAAGTGCTTTTTAGGAGCACTCTATTAATAGGTGCAGATAACAAATCACTGATAACAAATGCAAAAAGACCTTGGACTAAAGGCCTGTTTGCCCAGGCATTATCCCCACTGAGCGCAGCAGCCATTAGTCGCAGCAGGAGGCACCGGGAGCAGCTCTTTCCGGCAGGAGAGCTGCACTCTTACATCAAAGCAGGAAAACAAATGCCTGAACTGTTTACCACAGCAAATTCCCAGCCATACCCTAGCATGCACATGAGCAGGCGCCAGGCTCCAGTAAGCAATGCTTGAGCCTGTCTTACACCACACGTGGCACAGCAAAGCCTGGAGACCTGGTGGCAGTCCCCCATGCCTGGTGTTTGCCTGTCTCCCCAGTGAGCAGTGCAGGTGTCTGTCGCTTGCCCCATGGTTCCTCATTTTCTTTCTCAAATAATTGTGTTTCAAATACGCTATTCTGTGCAGACATGATTAAGCTGTTTAGGACAATGGATATTGCCAATGAGGATAACCTCTCTTAAGGTTAAGTAATCATTTGTAAACCAACCTTTGGATGTATGCATTATTCATCAGTACTCCTGAACTAATGGGCCAGATCATTCTCAGCCACTGGGTTTTTTGTCAAAGTCTTTAGTTATTCCATAACCGAGGGCAATTGCTGAAGTACAGGGAGGGCAATGCCCCTGGGTGCTGCGTCCGCGCAGGATGCTCATGCTTGCCCATCATTTAGACCACAGCCTGGGTTTAGGCTGGACCACAGCCTGACAGCGGCTTTTCATCCTCACCTGCGAATTTCTTCCTTGAAGCCTGACTGATCTTAAACTATCTTGAAGACTTCTCTCCAGGAGCTTGACATTTAAAAGTGCAGTGACAGAAAATAACTTCTTCTAAAAATACATGTAACTTATTTACCAGCACGAGGAGAGGGAAAGAAGAATTCAAATGAAGCCATACATTTGAATTCTTCTTATACATATACATCGCGCTGCTCGATTGTGACTTTTCACTGATGCCACGTGGTAGCACCACTTTCTCCTCCAGCAAAGCTGCTCCCTGCGTTCTGGTGGCATGCAAGGCTTTTCCCCCACGTCCAAACCTGGGACTGGCTGAGGAGGAGCAGGGATAAGGGGAGAGGGGATCCCCATGTCCCCTCCCACGCTGCAGGAAGAGCACAGGGCAAGAATCCAGTCTTGGGGGATCCAAGGAGCTGATACAACATCTCGCACCCACCAAAAGTGGAAGGCAGGAAAAGACAAGCCAGCATTTATTGAGAAAACACCCCATGGATCATTCCTTGTCAGATTACATAAATGAAGAAGGAAAAAAAAAAAGAGAAAAAAGAAGTCAAAGACTAAACACTGCACAAATCGGGGAGCTCAGTACTCGGGAAACTGCTTATATCTCCATGGGGAAAAGCCTCCTGCACCCCATGTCCTCCCAAGAAAGAGCAGACCCTGCCCAAATGAGCTCTTCACCCCATTCCCCACCCAAAACTACAGCATAGCTGTGGGGGAGCCTCCTGAACGCAAGGCATTCATGTATCTTTAATTATTGTTTCAGCCACATAAATCCATGCTGAATTAAAATTCATGATGGTTCTAGGGTACAAGTGCAAACAATTTGTTCAGTAAACTTTGCTCTAATTGGCATTCTGAAAATTTCCTGTTAATCAAGCCCCTTGGGCTCGGTTTACCAGTGTAGTTCTGCCTGCGAATGTCAGTGCTCGGAGGGTGCACGCATGTATGCCGATTTCAAGGGTCTTTATACGATATTAACTCATACACCTTGTCCTCACATTAATTTGCAAGTAATTTTTTAACAACCTTCTGTGGCCCTGTCTTTTATCTCGCTGCTTCATTACTCGAGGCAAGCAAGTGAGCGGAAGGACATTTGTAAAACCTGAAACAAAATTGCACTCAGAAATGTCTAGGATCTGAACTGAGGGCACCTGAAATTCCTCCCTGCAGGAGCCGCATTTCCAGTGGCACTTGACTCCAAGTGGCCACGGGAGAAACGAGAAGACTTCCAGGCCAGCGCAGTAAATGTCAGGCATGCAAGAGGTGCCGCTGCATGGAGGCTCCAGCCAAATGTGCCCAGGAACAGGGCTATGGAGGTGGGTAACACTGTAGTCCTCTTGAGATGAGGATATGCAGGTCACCTGAAGAGTCAAGGCACGAGCAGAGCTTGTTTATCATCCCACCCCCATATGCACGGAGAACATCAGAAACAACGCCATGAGTCTGGGAGGATCCTGCTGCAGAGCCCCACTTCCCGCGTACCGTCCAACATGGACCAAATGGCCAATTCTGGATCTTCTTCTCTAAGCAACACCCTCTCTGCAGCAATGCCCAGTCAGACCCACTTGGGACCACTGCCAGCAGGATTTTAGGAGGATTTCAGTGATCCTCCCCTTCAGTTTTGCAGCCTTATCAGGCTAGTCCTTAACTTACATCCCAAGAGATTTGGGAATAGGAGAAGCTATGTATAACCTGAGTGTCTCTTCCCATCAGCACAGTAAGACAGAAGAATAGAAATAACAAAATAATGAGCATCTGACAGAGATCAGGGAAGCAGTGGAGAAGCTCTCTTGGATGGAAACACGTGGTAAGGAAACATATGAGAACTGGCAGTTCCCAGAAGAGACCAAAAATGGTGCACAACAACAAACTGCTCCCCTGTGAAAGCAGATAAGAAGCATAATTAGATGGCATTACGGCGGCAGCAGAGTCTGGAAGCTGGAAAAAAATCATATGGGAAGTTGAAACAGGCACATACCTGGGGGGAGAATAGAGGAATAATACAGGTTCACAGCGTGAGAGTGGCTAAGTCCACGAGCACAAGGTTTTGGAGGCAACCAGCAAGGGTCTGCAAATAAATTAGATGTAAAATGGGAACAGCAAGATGTGTAGGGGTGTACGTGTCTGGGGAAGGAGAACGGACTGAGCATTCAAAGCAGAAATTTGCCCCGTCTCGTTTCAGTCTTTATAAAAAGGTTAATTGTGAATGAGACTTAACGAAACAGGCTTTGAAGGGAACTGTGGAGAAGGCCAGCATAAGGAAAGAAGTATAAAGCCATTTGGATATGTCAAATGTATTCAAAATGAGAGGATCTGATGAAATGCACCCAAGAACACCGAACCCTTGGAGGTTATCTTCAAAATTTATGAAGGCGTAGATGTCCCTGGAGATGAGAGAAGCACCTCTCTTTAAAGAGGATGCTTAAAAAAAAAAAAGTTTAAAAAAATTGAATAATCATCTTAATCTTAATTCCCTGAAAGAGGATGGAAGAAAGTCTTAAATGAGCAACTTGTAAGATGTAAAATTATGAATAAAACCAAAGAACATGGGCTTGTCAAGGACCAGTCATGTCAACCCAATTTAGTTTCCTTTTTTGATAAGGCAACAGGCATGCTTGATGATGGGGAAGTAGAAAACACAAATGAGGCCTTTTGCATTTTCCCACTGGACAGCCTTGAACCAGCTGAGAAAACACCCTCTAAAAAGAGTCAGAGCTCAACTGGCAGAGTAACCACTCCCAAAGAGGAGGGATCAAGGGAGAAGGATGTTTCTCCAGCCTCCACTATGACTCTAGAGGAGGGTCTGTCAACCTTCCTCTCCATAGAGCCGATGGGCTGCCTTTCTCCAATTTGGCAGTCCACAGCTTTGCCCAAGGACAGCTCTTTGCCCAAGGAAAATTGAGACTAAATTTTTGTTATGCTGATTTCTAGCATCTTGTGTTGGTTTATCCTTAATTTCCCCATGACAGCAGCATCCCCATGCGTATTTAAGTAGAAGCATTTTGATGCAGCATTATCCCATATTAACCTTAGATACTAGCATTGAGCCGAGAAGATGCTTTTGGTGGAGCTTCAGTCACTCCACCCATTTTGGAAATGGTGCAAATCTGTACAAACAGCCTATGAAGCCTGCATGTGACTGTGGAGGCCTTACCACTCTGCTCCTGGCCCTCCAGATGGACAGACGGACTGATGGATGGGGACCCTTGCAAGCCCCTATCAAGGGACTTTGTGAGCTCTAAGAACAGCTGCTGGAGGAATCCAGGAACAGAAGCTTTTGATACAGTTTCAAACAATGTGTAATTATCAGGTAGCTGAAAATTAGCCCATCTGTGCCTCGGGAAAAGACAGTGAGAAGTTATGTGTTACTAATGGCTGAAAAGTGCTGGCAACACAAAACAGGAAATTTTCAGTAAACTTTTTTCTTAAGGTAATGTAATTACACAGCGTAATCCCCAAATCTCCTGACTTTTTGGTTGGTTTTGATAAAGCTTACGAGGTCTTCATCCTTCTTTCTTTTTCCTCTCCTCATTGCAGCAGCACAGTCTTGGCATTTTGAGCAGTACCAGCCGTCTGGCTGGGCCACCTAAAGCAGCAGATGCAGGTGACATAAAGCAACTTTCAACAGAATAGCTAATGACATATATCAGGTTTTTCTAAAGCAGATTGTAAATACCCACCATGCCTTTGTCACAGCCTTGCTATCTGAATGCAAAGCACCTGAGCTTGTAATACTATTTTGGACAAAATTTCTGTGCTGGTAGAGTTGGCCAGCCAGAGACTGGGTCTCTGATCCAGGTCAATGCACACACAAGCATCAGCGTGGTTCAGATTTAGGACCCCTTTTGTTTTCTCTGCTTTTGCTCCCTGCTGATCCAGCATGCAAAAAAAAAACCCCATGCTTTCTTTAAGTGCCTTGAGGATCCAGTGATAAGGTCTTTGGGGGTTGGTGAAGCAATGGAATAGCATAAAACTCATGCAAACAGTCCAGGCAGGGTAAATAGCTCATGATTTTTTTATTCATACTTTTGTCTGTAGAATAACTGGGAGCAAATTGCTTTTTCTTTTCCTAGTCCAAATTATTCAGAGAATTTTTCTGCTGATTTTTGCTATTCTCCCTTTTGAGAGCATTTGCTCTCGAAGATGGCCCGCTTAGCTCTGAATGGAAAGCAAATGCTGCCTTCACCTTCAGTGAACTTTGAAGCAATTGATTTTTACCAACATAAAAGAAGAGCTGAGAAGTGACAGCTCGTGGGCTTTGCAGAGGATGAATTTTGCCATTTCATGACTGTCTGGGCAGGAGGATGCAGGCGACCCAGAAGAAAGATGACAGATGCTCTTTCGACTCATCCCCGTTCAGCCACCAGCCCTGTCCTCTTTCACACGTGGGGTCCCCGGACCGCCAGTTTCTCAGCGGCTGCCATGCAGACACTTTAAGCAACTCTTAATAAGGAGGACTCCAAGGAAAATTATTCTCCCTAGCTTTTGTCTGGTAATCTGAGGTCAAGAAAACAAACGGCTTCCTCTCCGTTCTCTCCAGCGCTGCGGCAAGAAATGCAGCCAAGCTCCGGCACTGAGAATAAAGGCAGAGTTGGCACAAACACAGGAGCTTCTTAAATGAGTTTGCCATTAGCCGGAAGGGCTGCAAATTGAAGCGAAGATAAGCCCCTTAGCATTTCCCTTCTTTAATCTAAGCCTCATAAAAGCAGAGATGTGTTCCTATTCAGTGGGCTTTATACAGAGGCAGGTATTTCATTTACCCCAAAAACCCCTGGATCGGATAAATTATTAATGTTATTTATAAAGGCAATTCTGCCATTCAGCAACTTCTTTTGGATCCCTATGCTTAATCTCACTGCTTAGCATAAGATACACTCCAGTTAAAAGGCAAAATCACATTCCCTTACAAGGCCTGCAAAATAAGAGTGCTGAGGTGCCTGAAAAAGGGTTGTAGTTTAAATTCTGCTTTAAAGACTAATACATTTATCAGTGGCAAACACAAGCCCTGACTTTCACTTGCTTGTACCCTCCCTATGTGCTAGATGGGGCCTCACTTGAACACATCAAGAGCCATCAAAGCTACTCAGCAAGAACGATGGAGATGCAAAACATGCTAGTGCTTACAGGAGTCTCTGTAAGGCTGTTTGGTGGCTGGATGGAGCTGTGTGGTGAGACAGCAAGTAACCCTGTTCTCTCCTATAACATGTCCTATAATGTGTCCTGGTCTGAGACAAGCACAGCCATGACTTAGGCTTCTGCAGGCTCAGCCCTATGCCCACCCCCTGGATCAGGCTGTTCTCAAGGGCTGAGACACCACAAGAAGTATCCAAGTATCTCATTGAGCAGAGGCATGGGCTCACGGAAGTCAGGTGATGGAGTCAGGATGCTCAGAGTCCCAAAACAGCTCCTTGGGTGGCAATGGGTATTTTGGGGTTAAATGAAGGAAGAGGAGAGCCAGCATCTCCCAAAAAGATGTGCTCAATCCTCCAGGAGGGGAACAACAGCTCCTTGCTCCCACATCGGGGCTACACACGTAATTAAGTAAAATGTATCCCCCTCTACATCCTGGTAGTTGTCACAGCAGTCACACGCAGCCATAAGCCATCCACCAAATTTCAGGGCAACGCACATGTTGCATGCTGGGGAATGGCAGTGCATGGGAACTGCAGGGATGTTTGGAAAATTTCTCATGAAATGTTTTCTCCACACAATATGTGTGTTTCCTGAAATCCTTTTTTCATCATTTTCCTCTCCAAAGGCTGCACGACACACTGTTTAATTGAACAGCGAGTGCTGGCTGATGTTTTGTTTCAGCACGATTTGAACCAAGGCAAAGTATTTTTGTTTGCTAAAGTCGCTCAACCTTTTCACAGTAGGGTTACAACAGCAACGTGTATTTTTCATAGACGGCATCGCCCCTAGGAAGAAGCACTCAGGAGGTTCAAGATCCGCTTTTTCTCCTGGGCTGGGTGCCGGGGACAAGCAGCAGCTTGTGGGTGGCAGCATGGTTTGCCTTTGATCAGCCACGAGCAGGGAGGGCTCCTGCAGCTGCGCTTGAAGCTGAAGATGTCTAAGCTATGGGCACCACAGAGAAGCACACTTTTATGTCAAAATGACTTATAATAAGATTTTAAGTTTGTCCAGGGAGCTGGAATGAAATATTTAAATACAGCATCATAGTAGCATTTTATTCTCATGAAAATGCTGAAATGCCATTTGCAAATCAGAAATGTTTTAAAATTTGCTTTGAAATAGCAGCATCTTTATGCAAGTGTTTTGTATTTTCTTTCCTGGAAGAAACAAATGGCGGGGGGGAAGCTGAGATATTGGCCATTTCCTCACAAATGAGATGTCTGCTTTTCAGTCTGTTCCAGTGGGTCTGTTTGGAGCCATCGTTCCCATTTGGAGCAGGGAGAATCAGCCTCAAGAGCAGCCTATGTCGTTGCATCCAGCATTCAAATTACGTTACCTTTGTTTCTTACACTGACGATGAGACATTTAGGTTGGAGAACTCCACTGGGCATTAGAGTTGCTCTGAAGGGTTTGCATGATTTGAAATAAATGTCATAAAAGAAATAGCAAGTTCTTGTATAAAAGCACAGCTGTCCTACTTTTTTTTTATTGGGGCAGTTTTCACTTTCTTTAGGTACAGTTTATTCATTTGCAGTTTTTAATTTCCCTATGTATATATTGTATCTTGTTAAACACAAGAAGCGAGCTTGCTTCAGTCCCTCCTCAAGAATCAGGTAATTTCTTATCCAACCCCTTGGTGTTCCCAAGGAGCGCACGGCTCCCGTCAGGTAGCCCAGAGCCACCAAAGCTCTTTGGCGCCGGGGTCTGGGTGGCGTTTGGGCATTTGAGAAGAGAAGTAAACCATTTTCAATGGGAAAAGCAGGGTTTTAGGCAGTTCTGGCCAAGTTTGGCATTTGAGGTTCAAACCACTATTAAAAAAGGGTTATTCTACAATAGTGACCAAAATATACTTGAATACACTATCTTAGCAGGATCAAAAAGCCCCAAATCCCCTAAGATGATGTCTGACTTTAAAAGAAGACCTTCTGATTTGTATATAGTTTGTTCATAGGGTTTTTTAATACAAAATTCAAAGAACTGTAAGGATAAAATGTTGGCAAGCAGCATAAAAACTGCTTAAAATAACACATGAAAGTGTCAGAAGAAATGTATATCGTTTATCCAAAACACTAAGGATCAGAAATAGCTGATACAGTTGAAAAGAGGAGTAGAGCGGGCATAAGAAAAATCCTTCAGAACTGAAGGCAGGTCTAAACAGAGAGTGTAGACAGAAGCATGTCTTGGCCAGTTAAATGTACAATAATAATATCAGGCTAGGACAAGATTTTAAAGCACAAAAGGCAGCTTTCTCAGCAGCCGGCATGGGTAGGACAGACCTCGGAATTTTCTAGTCCCCAGGCTGTAGGGGAAGTTATGGTGATCCTAGGGGTTTCTCTTCGGCTCACGCTGTCCCATACATAACCAACATTTAGGAAGCCAGCAGATCTTCAGCCTGCAAACATTGCTCTTCTAAATCCCCCCCCGAGATTTGATCCAAAAGAACCAATGTGAAGTCTCTCACAAGTTGTAGATGCACTGTGAAGAAAGATAAAAATCAGCCTGTTTTAGCAATGCAATAATCAGGAGCTCACACTGTCTCCAGCTGATCCGATTTCTCCATTAGTTCACCAGCTCACTGATGTTTCAGGCCCTGCTTTCTTGCTGATGAAGCTCTCAGCCATTTTCAACACCCAGACCTGCACCAGCCTCTCTTGCTGCTTCTCTCAGAGCCCACCTGCTCACAAGTATCCCCCAGACAAGTAAATCTGGCTACAATTTCTCGTGCCCCAAAAGCAGATCCTAATCAATGATGTTCCCAACATATGGATGGAACAGCACTTAAAATGTAGCTATGCTTGGAAACCTACGCACAACTGGTGGCGTGTTAGCCGATGCTTTTGGCCATGTGCCTTCCTCACTCACCTGCTCCTTGCTGCTACAGAGAAGCAAAAGTCCTGCGATCACTGTGCAGGTGATTAGAGCAAATTGCATTGCTGAAGCGCTACGCGGCTGCAGCTGTGCTTCAGCTCTTGACTTGCCTGCTGGTAAGCTGCCAGAGAGAGGGAAGTGTAGGCATAAAATGAATAGCAGAAGAGATTGCAGGTAATTATGTTTCTTAAGCTGTTAACAGGATTGGCTATTTGATAAATGAGAGGATTTGGGAATGTTTTGTCACTGACAAGGCATTGTAAGATCCGAGTGGAAACAGAAGCGTTTCTCTTCCGTAGCACGAACAAGAAGAAAATTCTCTTGGGATACTTACGCACCATGAAATTCATCTGCAACCTGGATGCCAGCACATGGAGGTGAAAGGACAGATATAGGACTCCTTCTGCTGAAAAACAAGAAACAGGTCTCTTACACGTGCTATTAATTTGGTCTTGGTGCCCCTCCGGTGTCACCAGAAGGTCCTGTTCTTTCATGGTGCCCCCCCAACATCCCTGGATATGGTTTTTGGTGCCACTACAGCCCCACAAATCCCTCCGTCTGCTTTTCAGTGCTCTGAACCCCTCTGTCTCCTCCAACTTGTTGGTTTGCTTTTGCAGTTCCCTAGCTAGCTGGAGAGGCAAAAGGGAAACCAGCACTGCTCTGTCTGTCCTTATGCTCCAACAGTGCGCCTCAGGGTGGTTTTGGGTACTCCTGAAGCCCCTCTGTTTCTTTTCCAGTGCCCTGAAGGGCCTTGGCATGACTTTTGGGTGCCCCAGAGCTTTCAATCTGCTTTTTGGTGCCCCCCGCCCCTGGAAATCTATGTGCTTTGGTGCCCCCAAGAGCCCTCCATGTGCTCTGTGGGCCCTCAGGACTATCAGTCCCATCATGCAGCAGTGAGGCAAGGGTAGGACCCATGGTCTCACAGCCATCTACATGGGGACAGGATGCAAGGACACATCTTTTTAAGCCATTCACCAATGAGTTGGTCTGAAGCAGAAGGGCAGGATGAGAGCTGGACCTGCTCCAGGGGAGGGGAAGGGAACCAGGACTCACCCCAGGGACGGTGCATGAGGCTGCTCTGATGTGAAGGGTTTTGCTCTGCAGCGAGGGAAGGTGGTATTGGCAAAGTGAATCGCACAGTTTAGAGTCATGTTAAAAATCATCTCAGTTGCCAGCGCTGTGTGGCTGGTGGCTCTGGGCATCTCCCTCTCTGCTGTGACCCCCTGGAGCCTACATCCTGCCTGGGATAGATCTCACTTGCACTGCAGATCCCAGCACTGGAGGTCAGAGAAAGTGGTAAGCAAAGAACAAATAGAACTCCCTAAGACTGATCCCTTGTGCTGCTTTCTGGCGCTGCCTCCCCCAGCCAGGGCAGGTTCCTTGCAAGATCAGAGCCCAAGGCAGCCCCTGTTTGTGTGCAAGAGCAAAGGAAGAGGGGAAGCTTCCCCCAGTCTCCATCACAGCTTTTCACTTCTTTGCTTTACCTGATTCTTAGCAGCCAAAGCCAGGTTATTTGTATTGTTTTGGTTTCCCTGCAGTTACTAGCAGGGAAGGGTTGCTGGGAAGAAGCTGGTGCCCCTCAAATCTCATTCTCCTAGCAGAGCCTGGACAACGGACAGAGGAGACACACTCCTTGCTTCAGTCCTGAGAGCAGTCTGGAGAGCAAGGGCTGGGTGCAGGGCTGGGTGCCCAAGGAAGAGAGGTAGGGTGATGGCAATAAAGCTCTTTTCTTTTCTTTGTAGCACATTTTGCGCTGGTCAAGAGATAGCAGAAATTCATCCAGACAGCCTAGACATGCACACAGCCCCACCTTCTCCCCAGAGACAGGATAAGCAGCCTCCTCTCCAATGCCCCTACCTGGGGAAGAAGCTTCTGTGGTCCTGCCTGGCTGGCATTCCCAGCGGGCACTGGCTGAGGAGGTAGGTAAAGCAGCAGCTGCCTCTTTGGGAGATTTAGGTAGTAGGAGACAAGTAAGTTCCTGCAGTTTTATATTTGAGCTCTTCCCAACAGCAAAGTGGTGATTCAGCCTGAACAGGGTATTGGGTAGGAAGAAGAGACATGTTTTGACTTCAGCTGCATTAGTTGGTAGCAGCATCCCGGAGGGACACAGCCTTGGTGGTTCTGCCCTGGTGCCAGCTCCCTGAGCAGAGCAGTGTCCTGCCTGTGAGTCACGCTGCAATTAGCCTGTTTCTGTACCAACTGCAAACATCCCCAAAAACTGCACAGGGGTTCCCTTTTGGGAAATAGGTTTGGTCCGTTAATACACTCTGCCCAGCACCCAGGGCTCTTAAGAACAGCAGTCACTGCAGAGACAGGGTTGTGTGGAGGCAGAAAGCCTGAGTGGCATTTTTATCCTCACACAACTCATTTGTGCTGCAGAGTGAAGTCTCACAGCCACCATCAACCCCTGCGTCAGCCTCTCTGGATGGGCCTTGCCCCACTCTGGTAACTTCTCTGGTGGGGCCTGCCCCCACCCACCTCTGCACTTAAGCCTCATCTCATTACCCTGTAAAGGAAATCTTTTTAGAGACTTCTCTTAAAGGCTTCCTTATAAAGGAAGTATTTTTCAGAGACTTCTCTTAAAAAGTAAAAAGATAAGACTTAAGTGCAGGGTGGGCGAGGCCTAACTGGAGTGGCCGACGCTGCCAGACCTTGCTCCCCAGCCTATGTGAGTAGTGTGGGCACAAAAAAGCCACTTGGGTTTTCTGCTCTCACACAGCCCAGTCTGCAGCAATCGCTGTTCAATTTCCAATTAAGTTAGGGTGCCCTTGTCTTTCCAGGTGTCCTACTGTCCTCCCCCTGAATAAACAATTTCTACCATCCATTTAATGGCAATGTTTATGAAGCATGTTGGAACAAGGACTTCAGCAGCTGGAGCTGTGTTTGCTGGGCCCTTGCTGAAATGAAGTAAAGAGCAAGCTGGGTGGAAGGGAGCATCTGTGAAGGCAGAGAAACAGCCCCTTCTAGCATTTACCCACTGCAAGGAAATAAAGAGCTGCCACAGCAAGACAGCCACGGCTGTTGGCTGCCCCCTTTTAGCTCCATCAGCACAGCAACAAGCTCCTTCTGATGCAGGAGCTGTGGGACAAGCTGAGGATGAGGAGCAGGGCAAGGTCTGCTCTAGAGATCTGTTACCAGGCATTGAGTAAACAATGCACTGAATAAACCAAAAGTCACCTTGTCTCAGTTGTGGCTTGCTCCACTTTTTATTTCCAAGAGGAAAACTAACCCAGCGTGATGCCAGCATGATGCCAGTATGCTTGATTCCTGCTCAGCATTTCCTGTGGCGCAGCTCCCCAGCAAGGGCTGCAGGGAACTGGCAAAAACAGGCCCCTTCCTCCTGTGGCAGCTCCTTAAGGGGTAAATGAAGGCAAAATCCAGTTCTAATTCCTGCTCCTTCAAACAGGGTCTCTGGAAAACAAGGTCACTTACTCTTTGTAGCTCAAGCTAAAATGGTGGCCCCAAGCAGCTGGTGGAGGGTGGACAAGAGGTGACATAGCAGTTATTCTTAGCAATGAGCAACTAGGAAAACAGAGAAATAGCAGGAACAGAAACTCCAGGTGCTTTTCCTCTACAAACAATAGGACTCAAACCCCTGTTTTCATCCAAGCAGGGGCAGGCGTGCAGATGTGCACACTGGACTTGTGCCCCCTTGCTCCAGCAGCCCCAGCCAAGCCCAAGGCTTCTCTTCTCTACACACAGCAGGAGTTAGAGCTTCAGCCACAGCTGGTCAAGGCAAAATCTCTCCCAAAGCTCATCCAAAAGCACAGGGCAGCCACAGGAGCACAACTGCCACCTTGAGTGGGTTGTAGTTCAAGCACAGAGATGCTTGGTTTTGCCAGCACATTTAGGAAAGGAAGATAGTTTGCCAACCCGCTCCTGGGGTAGACAGATGAGAAAGACTTCCCAAAGGGCTGACCCACAGTGACAGCCTTTGCCATTTATAAAACCCTTGCCAGTCATGGGAACTAGAACAACCAGAAAAAGCTTTTATCTACAACGAAGAGCATCTGACAAGGGAAGGCCAAGCCAGCTGCTACCTTTAGTCCCAGCCAGCCCTACGAGACATGCCCACAGGCAACCCCAGCACCACAAAGATGATCTCAGTCCAGAAGCCAACTACCACCTGCTCCAAACAGCCTCAGCTCACCAGCTGACCCCCCTGGAGGGCAGCCCTCCTGTAGCCCTCGCTCCCTGTGAGGGAGGCACCAGGCCCTCTGGGTGTTCCTCTCAAACAGCGGCTGGGAAACAAACTCTTCAGCTCAGATTTAACTGTCGTCCTGCTTGTTTGACCCCCATCAGCCTTTCGCATGGGGACAGCACAGTCCAGCTCCTGCCTCTGCAGTGCAGCACCTTGTGCTTTCACTGCAGAGCCCTGAAAACAGCCCCACCACCACCTCAGTCATGCAGGCCTTGCAGAAGCACCTGGGATCACCGTGCCTCTGGCTAGCAGCAAGGGATCCCCTCCAGGTCCCCCTGCCTGGACCTTCTGGGCAAAACCAACCCACTAGGAATGGGGTACACAGGCTCCCAAAGCCTCCTTGGGGTTTAGCTTTGGTCACTCACCACTTTGGGGCACTTATCTGACATCTCCCGTGCCCACATCCTCCCTTGCTTGTCATATCATCAGGGCTGTGCTTCTCGCCAGCAACTTCTGACACTTCATTGCAGTAAAATAGCATTGTCTCTGCTGAAAGAAAAGCTCCTCATGAGTAAATGAGGGCAGAATCAGACCAACATGGATGTCTCCAACACCCCAGGTCCCAGGTCAGTCTCCTGCCCTGCAAGCTCTAACCTAACAAATGCTGTTTGGGAACTGGCTCGCTGCTGGGGAAGAGCCCAAAATCCCAGCAGCTTCCCAAAATGCCCTGCCTGACAGGGAATAGCACGCATCGTGTCCCATCTGATGGCACATCTCCTGTGCCCTGTGCCTCAGAGCAGCATGCCCACCAGGCACCCTGCCCCACAGCCCCATGGGGGATACACACAGGGACCCCAAACCATCCCTGCACCAGGACAGGAACAGGCACTCACTTGATCTCTCCTTTTCCTCCAGAAGCCACGCTCAGAGGATTTTTGTGCAAGGGCCAACACTAGCACATCTCAGCCCTCGCACAGGGATCCCCCCCAGGTAGCAGCACCCTTGGGCCTAGAGGCTCCCTGCTTCCAGCCACCCTCTGTGGGGTCTCCACACACCAGTGCAGGGGATGGGCCTGTGCAGGCTCAGCCCCAGCAACCAGGGGGCAATGCTGCCCACGGTGTCTCCATTCCCGTCTCAGGAACCGGATCCACAGCGCTCTGGGGGACAGAGGCTGGCACTCCCGGTGCAAGCACTCCTGGTGACAGACATCCCCATGTCTTCTCATCCACCCTCCTCTGCCACACATCTTTGTGATCCAAAAACGTCCACAGACCCTAATGGGGAACCAAGTGATTACACACAGAGGAATGAAACTCCCCATCTCGTGAGTCAAGCTGGAAGAGTAACACACCAGCAATCGCTTTGCAGCCCCAGCACTACAGCCCCTGCACTCTGCACCAGCATGTTTGAAGCATACTGCGGAAACCAGGCACCTCGGCAGCACCTGGAGACAAACCCTGGAGAAAAAGGTGAGGGGGCCAAAGAGCCTCAGCCGGGAAGAGTGTGCCCCACACCACAGCACAGGATGCAAAAGCCCTTGCGGATGCCCTCCATCCTGGCAGCCCCAGGGAAGAGCCTGTGCTGAGGCAGAGGGACGTCTGCCCCTGGGAATAGAGAAGCTGCTCCAGCTCCAAGGGCAGATACTTACAATTATTGCAATTTCCAGAGAGAGAAAGAAAAGGACCAGCATGGCCACCTGATGCTGTACCTGCTCCAGAGGGGCAGTGGGAACTCATTAGGACATCAATTGATGTGAAAAAAGGGGCTAGCCAGCCAGCAAGACCTTGGAGGTGAGATGGTGCAATGTTACCAGTTCACTTTTTACAGAGGAGGAAAAGGCAATACAATAAAACTTGCTTCTAACAACATACAAAAAGAAATACAAGGACTTGAAAGGGTGCAGGACAGACTCACAGACATCTGTGCTAGCCATTAGTCTTTGCTTTTTCCCTTCAGAAGATCATTCCCAAAAAAGAAAGGAAAAACACCCCCTCACCTGTAGCTCTTCCACCAGCTCCAGAGGCATGGCAGCACATCTGGAGTGATTCAGCTCCCCTGACCATATCACAACAGCATCACAGAGAGATGCTTACAGGCACAGCACAAATCAGCCTAGTCAAAACGTACAGGTCTTCCCTCTGTACTCCCTATTCTGGGTTTTGCATATTACAGAATCACAGAATCATTTGGTTGGAAAAGACCTTTAAGATCATCAAGTCCAGCCGTACCTGTCCACTACTAAACCATGTCCCTAAGCACCTCATCTACCCATCTTTTAAATACCTCCAGGGATGGTGACTCGACCATTTCCCTGGGCAGCCTGTTCCAATATTTGACAACCCTCTCCGTGAAGAAGTTTTTCCTAATATCTAATCTAAACCTCCCCTGGCGCAACTTGAGGCCATTTCCTCTTGTCCTATCACTTGCTACTTGGGAGAAGAGACCAACACCCACCTCGCTACAATCTCCTTTCAGGTAGTTGTAGAGGGCGATAAGGTCTCCCCTCAGCCTCCTCTTCTCCAGGCTAAACAACCCCAGATCCTTCAGCCGCTCTTCATAAGACTTGCTCTATAGACCCTTCACCAGCTTTGTTGCCCTTCTCTGGACACGCTCCAGCAACTCAATGTCCTTCTTGTACTGAGGGGCCCAAAACTGAACACTCCTCCACCATAATAATGTGTGCCCATCTGCAAAAAGTATCTTAAGGCTCCATTGCTTGCTAACAACGACAACCCCTGTATGACAGATGAACCAGAAAGTAATAAGGAGGTTTTATGTGCACAGAAAGAAGTAGCCCCAGCAAACAGTGCTGGAAGCAGCAGCAAAGCCTCCCCACTGGAGGAAGGCTCAGCAAAGGCAGTGTGCCTAGTACACTGTCTCTCTTCCAAACACTAGCCAAGACTGGAAAGGACAGGATGGTCCATGTCTTTGGTACCCCAGCACTTGACAGAATAACTGAGACTTTCTAGTTAATCTACTGGAAAGAGTTTTGAAACAATTTGAAGGAAGCAACATGAATATGCAGCAAATATAGTCAAAACCTGCTGTCTATTGAAATGGCTCATTAATACTGCACAGACAAAGCAAATGACTGATGCTTACTGCAGAGTTACCAGTGAACATATCTGTGCTCAGATTATCGAAGCAGTACAGAATATTTCACCCCATATGGTTTGCCTGAAGAGGCTGTTTCAGATAATGGTTCTCATGTTGTTTCAATGGAATTTCAATATTCCCCAGAAGATACTTGCTGGAGCACTCCAGAGCAACCTGGTGTCATTTGGTGCTGCGTGATCTAGCAGAATGCTGGGTACCTACAATTAAAAGGGGATTACATAAAAATAATAATGAAGTTCAAATTTGAAAAAAAAGGGAGCATGAAATGTTTCGCTGGAATCAGGTTAGTAAAACTAACTTTCAACATAATTTTTTTAACAAAAAGCATCACTCACAAAATAATTTTATGTACATGGATAAAATTAATCAAAATCACTGGAAGAAAAGTAGCGCAAGATTAAGTATCCACAAAATATGCCTAGGCACCAGAGATCTCTTGGCAGGAAGGATGAAAGGAAAGAACTGGGACTCATGCTCCATCTGCTAATAATGAAAATGAAGAGATACAGTGGTGCGAGTACAAGAGAAAGGTTTACTAAGGAAAAGCCCTTCACATTCAAAGTGCTGTAACTGTAGTTATGAGAACAGAAAGCCACTGGGCTTTAAGGTACAAAGAACACAAAAACCATCCTACTCAGATAAACCGAAGGGCCATAGACTCTCTGCTCACATCTTGTGACCAGTAGTGGGTGCTATGGAAAAACCTTACAGCATGGGATAAATACACATTCTTTTCCTGGATAATTTTCTGGATTGTCAGTTAATAGCCTGTGGTCACCAAAATTTACAGTCCAAAGCAAACACAAGTGAACAGAGAGAGAGGATACAGCACTATGGCAGGGCTTTCTTAGTCCATGTAGGAGTAGCCGCATCCATGTACCTCTACATACATGTATTCTGCATGTTTACCTGCCCATATACTCCACCCAGGGACAGCATAGTGGTGTGAGGAGGCTGGCATGAACAAGAGGTAACAGCTTTGATAAAGGAATGAGGATCTCTGACATTTGGTGATGAAGCACGAGGTATACGAGACTCTGGGGAGCATGAATAGCTTTTGAAAGAGAGGGCAGATTTAACACCTGAACTTCAGTGATCGCACCATAACCTGTGAGCCCTCTTTTACTGCTTGCCTTACCTCCAGCCCTGCTGATGTTGTATCAGGATACTTCTCCAGATGAAGGGAGCACAGGTAGCCCTTCCTTGACAGAGCTCTTCCCCAGATACTGCTGCTGCTGAAGACAGCATTCTGGTATCCTCATCCCCTTCTGTGTCCTGGTATTGACAAATAATGAGGTTACTGGTAACAGTATGATGTTGTCAACCTTTATAAAGACCTTAAGTAGACTGAGTCTGAACGCACATGCTGTGCTGGTGGTTTCATGTATTTGCTGCCAGACCTGCACAGGAGGCACTGCGTGGTGCTGGGCTCCATTCCACGTTCTTAACAGGCAACACACTTGAATGAGCACTGATCTTTCCACCTCTATCCTGTAGACTTTCCCTGGCCCCACCTGTGCCTGTCCAGCTATTTCTGCTTCTCTTCCTACCTTACATCTGTTTACCTTCTAAGTCCTCCCACCTGCCTTGCTTCTGAGGTCTGCCGGCACGTATCAGCTCCTCTGCTGTGCAGTGCAGGTAAAATCTTGCTGATGCCTGAAGCCAGGAGTGGTTCTTGCTGTTGGACAAGGTCTCTGTGGAATACATAGCTGAACACTGGCAAGTCTCAGCTGAACATACATAGTTTGACATGGTGAGAGACTCAGAACATGTCAGATTTCGAAGGAAAAGAAAAACACCCATCATTCACTGGGGTTATTCCTTTCCTAAGTTTCAAGCCCTTAATTCAAATATTAAGACTCTAGCTTGTCAAAAGCGGACTATATAGCATTGCTATTGGGGGTTTTATTTTTTTATATATATATTGTCAATATTAAACATATATTACAAAGATATATGTATGTATTTAAAACATTGGAAAAATGGTATCTTTTTCCTAATCCTTTTGCCATTTTACTTGACACTTTAAAAAATGTCAAAAATATCAGACTGAGTCAGACATTCAACATGAAATCTTAAAACAATTGACTTGCGTGGTTAAAGTTTGGTAGTGGTATCAGCGAAGAAAAACAAAGACAGAAATGTCAAACACTAGTACTGCATATAACTAGTTGTAAATCAATAGCCAGGAAAACTCCTGACCTACATGAACAGAAGCACGAAACAAAGAAACCTTAGAATAAAATCCATGGCTGACAGAGCTTAGCACAAGAAAGTTGTGTTTGCAAAAGAAATCCTAGCAACAGTACGGGGTCACTGCTCGGTGCAGACAGGAGAATTGTGAAGGATTATGCAGAAAATGCAGAAGTGTTCAAACAGACTTTTATTCGGTATTTGGAAAGAAGGATGATTTGCTTTCATTGCTTGAAGATGATGAAATACTTTCCAGTCTATTAGTAACCGAGAGAGATGTTAGAATCTATCAGCAATGAACATTTTTAAATCAGCAGGCTCAGAAGCTCCAGCATAGTTGGCAGAGAAGCTCTCGGGTCCACTAACATTGAATGTTAATAGCAGATCTGTAAATGCCCAACTTATAAAAATCTATTAAATGAGAAGGGAAGCAAAGGGAATCAATGAACCATCAGAGGAAAGAGCAATTCTGGGTCAAAGCAAGGGAGGGTTTTTTTCCATCCTATCTATTGTTAGGACAGTCAAGGGTAACACGGAGTCCAGTTCTCCTAACAAACTGGAGCCACCATCTTTCCCAGGCTCATTTAACCTGATGGCTCTGAGGTACAGAGCTGTCACTCAGCAGACACTCAGACCAAAGTTTTCTTCTTGGTAAGAAAACTTTGACTTCTGGGTTAGCTTGAAACCTTCTGCTGGAGTCAAATGAAAAAGGATAAAGAGATATGGGCTCAAGCCCTGCTCCCTGTTGTTGCCACATCCAAGGTCAGACAGTCTTCTAACCAGGATGTAGTTTTTTGTGAAGCTTTTTTCTTAGGTATGTACTTCTCCCAGTGGCTGTGCAGGAGAAGTGGCTGGCTTGTGGCCATGAAATGTCCCAAATGGGCACACAGAAGCTCAGGGAGGAGCACTCAGGAGTGCAGTGCTGTGATGTGGCTCTCCGAGCCAGGAGCCCTACCTCTCCCAAAACGCACAGACATCCACGCCTTTGCTGGCTTCGAGTGCCAGCAAGAGACCTACTTTAAGCAAGCTTGACTCCCTCTTCTTTGTAACAAGTTGCAGTTAGAAGTGAAGTGAATTAAATCAGCGTATACTTTGCACCATTATGTAAGCCAATTCAAACAACTGAATGGGGCTAGAAAGCATTATCATGTACTAGAAGCCATTACTGCTTCAGGATAGTACCAAAATACATTATACATGCCCAGCTGTGCACAAAACTTTGCCTTTGGAACTTACTGATGTTTTCAACCCTCCAAAAAGTGTTGCACTAAACAAGCTAGTGCATAGTGGAAGTTGTAATACACTCTGTTTGATCTTCCATTTAATGTAATGAGGCTTCACTGAAAAAAGAAGAGCAAAAAAAAAGATTAATCAAAATCCTATGTGAATTTATTTATGGATCACAAAAAATGTTTCTAGAATATCCGAGACATGGTGGAGGGATAAAGTTAGATGAAGTTAGGATTTATCTCGATTACCTAACCTGGCATTAAAATCCTTTCCACTGATCAGCAAACAGAGGGATAAAAAGATTTCAGAGACATTATGTAGGTCTGGAATAATTCCCAGTACGAGTTCCTATAAGAAGGGGAATTGTGGGAGGAATACAAATATTAATCAGAAGAAAAGGTTCTAAATTGGGAAACTGCTCTGGCAATGAGACAAAAGTCTAAGTCATTAGTGTAACAACCTCTAATCCCTATCAGAGCAGCCAGTCTCATGACAGAGATGGATGTGAAATGGCTTTCTCCATAAATATTTCAGTTTTGATTAATTCTAACATTCTATGTCTGGACATAACAAATATGTTGTGAAACACACCACGAAAAACCAGAAACATTTGGCTGAACAATCCAAAACCATGTAGAAAACTCATTTTCTAGGAAACAGAAACAGATTTTAAAGCTGTTTTCTTCTTAACTCAATGCAGAAAATTCTCCAGTGTCCAACTCTTTAAAATAACTTCTCCAGAAAAAAAGCAGCCTGTCTAATTAAGTCCAGAACCATGCTACCGTTTTGACCCCAATTTCCATTGGCAACTCCCTGACAGGCACCAAAATACCTTATTAAATTTTTCCAGGGATAGCAGTTCTGATTTATAAAAAATAAGTAAATATTTTCTAGGTCAGAAAAGGCAAGAAATGCTAGGAACAGTCCTGCGGTCACAGAATTCAAACAGAGCATCAGGCAGTAAGCTCAAAGTCCTGCTATGGTGACAAAGTACTCATGTAAAGCAGATCATCCCTATCCAGAGACTGAAGAACATACATATGCATACCAAAGCTCTGAGATTACTCAGAGCACTCTCTTTTTTGCGTGTAATTACAAATCTTTTCCTTTCAGAGGCTGTGCCAGTATAAGAAGCTCCTGTGACAGCCCCATGGTTGTGACAGTACAACTGTGTTGCGGCTACATACATAAATGGATCAAGGTGGATCCCAGGTAAGCATAGCCCTGTTTTGGGAAAAGTATTTTTTAGGCAGCCCCATTCTCTGTCCCAGGTTCCTGGGCAGCCTCATCGTGATCAAAAGGGATTGGGGACAGAAGAGGTTGCAAACTGCTTATGTCTTATACTGGCACTGAAAGAAAAGCACTTGTAATCATGGTTTTTGGTTGAGGTGCTTAATAAAGCAGGAATTTCATGTAGGAGTGGGAGGCTGCAGTGTTTTTCTATCAGGCTCATGGACATGACGCTCAGGCCCTTGGGTTGTTCTGGGAGAGGATGGTACTTCCTCAATCAGCAACAGCAACTCCCACCAGAACTTGCACATTCTTACAGTAAGTTTCACATTGAGCTAATGAATAGTTCCCGACTTTAAAAAAAAAAAAAAAAAAAAAGATCCCCGAAGTCCTAATGGATTTTACCATGTTGCAGCTCGGCATGCTTTACAATAAAGGATATAAAAGTTGCCATCAAATTTACCCTCATTTAAAGGTTTCCACTTCTGATGTTATTATGGGCTTCTTACCTGATACTGAAGTGTATTTTAAAGACAACTGCATTAGATTCCAATTTTGCTTTTAAGTAGTGCTACCAATCTAATTAAATCATCATTCTCTGAGTTTGCACCCTGCAGATAAGCAATACTGCTCTCCAGAGTACTCCAAGTCCTTCTGAGGTCTGTGAAGCCAAATTCTTGGCTGCCTAAGCACACAGAAAATACCTGCAACCATATAAGAGCCAGGTGGAAATACCCTGGGGACAGCCAGCAGAGTAACTCAAAACAGAAACAAGTATTTTTCTAAAGCACAAAATGAATGATGAAAATATATCCAAACAAAATGGAAAATTAAAGCAGGATTGAAAGAGGAAAGTTTGGGACCACTTTAAACTTATCTAACAGTAGTAGCCACCTTCATAATTCAGTGGAATCTCCCCTTATTGGAGAGCTGGAGATGTTCTCCAGCCTTACTCTCCACAGCCCTGCATATCTTGTTAGCTATTCCTCTGAGACAATCCATCCAAACGGACCATGTTTAGGTCATTATTGATTGTATTCAGGATCCCATCTGCAACTTCAATAATGACTGAAATACCGCTTGTCAGTGAAACCCAGGGAGTTTGGACAGAGCAAGATAAGCTAGGCTGAACGTGGTTGTTGGCAATTTATGTCTTCAAAAACCACTAGAGCATTGCTCTGGTGAAGACTAGATTTAGCAAGTGAATTCTAGTACCTACATTTCAAGCCCCAGGCAGGAGCGTAATCAGCCACAAGCCCTCGGAACAGCTGTACTGCTAGTGGCTTCTAGAATCTTCTTCAGTCAACTCTGAGGTGCTGAAGGTCATAAGATACGAACACTGCTTCTTGTTTCCATGTTCTCGACATTACCTATGCTAATGGCTATTGTTTTATGGCTATCATCAGTCTCCCTCATTTCCTAAAATTTCTGCGCAGGATTTCTTTCCCTCCCTTTCCCTCTCCTTCCCCCAAAGTCTATGTTCGAGTATACTACACTTTCTACTCCTGAGATCCCAGTTGTGGTTCTCTCTTCATGGTGTCCCAGTGACCACAAAAAGAGGTGGGGTGCACACCAGTTTCTCACTCATGGTCTCTGTTCTGGCCTAGAAATTGCCTTTATTGTCCTACTTAGCTGCCTCGGAGTCCTTCCCATGTACCTCTACCTGGCTTTTGACAGTTGAATGAGCCTTCATAATTCTGTTTGGCAGGAAGCTGGCTTCCCATCAGCCTTCCAGAAATTCTTAATACATTTAGAATTTTGACCTACACAACAGGCTCTGGCAATAAGTTCTACAGTTTAATAATATGTTATATGAGAATGTATGACCTTCTGGTTTAGACCTGATGCCTAGTAATTTCATGGGGTATCCTTAACTTCTCCTGTTCTTAAAAAAAATAGCCATCCCCTCATCACTGTTTCCTAGCTAGCTAGGAGATCTCAAGATCTCTGTCCCATGCCTGACTATTTTCTCTGTCCTGATATGAAAACCATTCTCATCCACTTTCTGTGGGTGGAATTGAGATTTAAAAGCTTTGATTTAGTGTTGGAGTTTAGATATCTACCTCACAGATGGACACCTACAGGCAGAAACCTAAATTCAGGTGTCGAAATCTCTGAGCTAAATAACTCCCACCCATCCTTTTTAGTTCTATTTTATTCTTTATGAGACAGGATGAACAGAACTGCACATATTAATCAATACGTGGGCTTGCCAAACATTTATACAGTGACATAATCACATAATCGTGTTTTTCTTTTCCTTTTTTCCTTTTCTAAAAATTTCTCTCATTCAGTTTGAATTTTTTATTGCTGTGGTCATCAATGTTTTCATAGAGTTATCCTACAGCAACTCTATTTCTGAGTGATAATAACATAATGTTCTATCCGTAATTGAAAAAGTATAATATATAATTGAGTATGTATATTCCCAGACAAACTACTTTGCATTTATTAGCATTGACTTTCACATGCCATTTCTGACACAGTCACTCACTGCCATGAGAACTATCTGCCTCTCTTCTCAGGGTCAGATTTGACTATCTCAGCTAATTTTGTGTCATCCACAAACCTTGTCACTGCAATATTCACTCCCCTTTCCAAATCATTTACAAGGATATTGAAAAGCACAGGTCCTAAATCAAACAGTTGCATGACTAAGCTGTAGAGCTCCTTTCACTGGGAAAACTGATCTTTTCTCCCACTTTTTGTCCCATTTTGTCTCAGTCTTATTTACTTACAAGAGGACATCTTATTATCTCAGCTTAACTACTTTAAAAGACTTTGCAGAAAGACTTATTGACATTTGTTTGGAAGTCCGTACACACTTTATCAAGTAGATCAGCCTTTCCTACAAGCTTGTTGACATCTTCAAAGAGTTCAAATAGATTTATGAGACATGGTCTCCTTCTGCAAGAACTGTAATGACTTTTTCCAAATAAATCACATTTATGAAATTGTCTACTGGTTCTCTTCTTTATTATTGTAGTTTTTACCCACTTACTCAGTTTCGAAGTGAGATTTACTGATCTGTGGTTTTCCACATTTGTCCTGGAGTCCTTTTTCTCAAGGCTGAAGACACATTTGCCACTTTCCATCCTTCTTGCAGTGTGGTCAACTTAAATGACACTTTTCATGCTACATTTAGCTTTCTCTTAATCTAGCATTTGAGGTCTTTCAGAACTCTTGATTGAGTATCATCTTATCTTGGTGCTTTCTTACTATTCATTTTATTGATTTGTTCCAAAATGTCCTCTGCTGAAACTTCATTTAGGGACAATCCCTCATACTCTTCACTGCTTCACCACTAATGTACCCCTTTCCAGACTTCCTCTATAATTTGTTCCCTATTATTACAGTTTCCTACCCTTCTGCCAAGTTTCTGAGGCATTTATTATGTCAATAACTTCCTTTAAAATCAGACATTCTAGTTCACCTCTTTTAGGCTTCAGAGTTGCAGCATTTGTATAGATATATTTCTACATTTTTTATTGATCTAGTTGCCCATTTTTCATGAGGCCTGCTTAGCTGGGACTTTAATTGCTGAGACCATTCTTTGCTATTTCCTTCCTCAACGTTATCGATTTCAGTTCCTTCCATTTTTCTAAATTACAAGAATTTTCTTATTCTCTTGAAGAACAGTTGCAATCTTGAACCATGCGCTGTTGCTTATTTGGTGAGTTTCCACAACTGTCAACTATAAAAATACCTCATTGCTTTTGAATGTTAAAACCTTGGATTCTAGTTTCACATTGATTTATATAGCTTATCTCTCTTGTAAAAACTACCTCACCAATGACTGAGAATCTGCTTCTCTGGTACT
>VYZW01012771.1:129621-140501 GCA_013401315.1 Balaeniceps rex
GACCTATGTGATTCCACTTTCAAAATTTCTTTCCTACCCATTCCTCTGTCATCAGTGCCCACATCATTCACAACACCAGTTCCCTCTCGCACTAAGTGTGGACACAAAAGTCCAGCAAAAGCCTCGACAGCACTGCAGAAAATGAGACTTCCTCCCATGTTTTAATAATACATTTCATTAACACCTCCCAGTATGAGACTTTCATGATTGCTGACTCATGTTTAATTTTTTTATTTTCTCTAATTCCTTTCTCTTTTCCTGGCATGCTTCAGGCAGTCAGTTACACCTTTTTTTATATTTTGGTATTTGTTTCCTCTTTCATAAATGTGGAACACAGCACTTGTTTCTTTTTATTTCATACTGTTGTTTTCTGGATCACTTTCTCCAGTTTCTCAAGATCATTAGAAGTCTGACCCTGACCTTCAAAGTGCATCTTGGTTTATCCACAAATTTTATGAGTGAGTTCTTTGTTAAATCACATAGGTCATTAATTAAAAAAATGAATAAATTAGTAGAACTGAGCCCAGGACATATGCCAGCAGGACTCCAGTCAAAATAACCTCCCAGTCTGACCATGCACCATTGCCATCCACGTTACAGTAATATCACGTACCTTCTAAATGCTGAACCTCAAGCTGTGCACAACCCATGGCCTGCCAGGACAATGAATTTGGCTGTGGTCTCCCTCGTTCCTTTCTGAATCCAGACTAGAGTCCACAGGCAGGAGGGCTTCCCACTGGATGGACTGTTTTGAGTATACTGCAGGCCATCTTTGCTGGGAGCCCACTTAGTGTCTCTGATCATGGCAGCATGTGGATCTGTCTGCACATATGCAATAAATCTCATTGCCCCAGGAAGCACTGGCTTTTCTACACTTGCACAATACAGTTATGCATTAGAGGAAGGGTTGCAACATATGGTCTCTCCCTTATACAGAAACAAGGTAAGTGTCTCACCCAGCCAGAAATACTGGGCACACTGATATAGACCATATTTCTTTAGTCTGCTTCTGAGAGAATCATGTGGAACAGTTTCAAAAGCTTTCCTAAAGCAAAATATGTCCCATCTGCTGCCTCCTCTTCATCTACTAGACATTATTTTCTCAAAGAAGGAAATTAGAGTAAGATCGCATGATTTATTCTTGGTAACTCTATGTCTTTTCTTTTTAATCTTCTATTTGTGCTTTATATTGATCATGTAATATTTTTTCAGGCTTATTTCTGGGAAGAGTAGTCTCTAATTTCCTGATTTCTCTTTTTCAAAAAAGCAAACTGTGTTTGCCTTTCTATAGTGCTCAGTGATCTTACCTGCCTTCCAAGAGCTTCCAAGGTAGTCACTAATACTTCAGTAATTGCTTCAGCTACTGTCTTCATTGCCCACATGGCTCTCTCAGCACATACCCACAGCAGTTTGAGACCAGAGCTTCTAATCTGGAGGAACAAAGTGCGAACAAACAAAAGGCACAAAAACAGTGTAAAAGGGCATGAGGGACTAGGCCAAGCCCAGACTGCTTGCTCTCCTCTTGCCTTCGAGGAGGCTCAGCCTCCTCTCACAACAGATAGTTTAGCATAGCATAGAATAGCACAGCATAGCACAGCGTAGTATTAACATAGCAGGAAGCTGCCTTCCAGCTGAGGAAAAGCAAGCTGACAATGCCAGGAAGGCTATCCGAAAATACATTTTCAGTTGAGAACTTTCTGTCTACTGTGCTGATGGGAATTTGAATACCAGGAGCATACCAGCAGGTGCGCATATGATGACAGAGATTTGCTGACTTATTGGTAGAATATGAAGAGGTCTTTTATGAGACACCTAGGTGGATGCTAGAAAGTGCTGGGGAGGAGCATGAGGTCCTACTGCATGTCACAAATTTTAAAGGGAAATGTAAGCGAAGGATCCTGGAAGGCAAAGTCAGACTGCTGGCTAGAAGATTTAGCCCCAGGGTACTGTTGACAGTTTCTCTGAAATCCTTCCAGTTATACACACAACTCCAATTCAGCAGAGGGGAAGAAGACACTACCCGGAGGTGATGGTCTCCATCAAAAGTCAAAAGTGAAATCAGACTTTCCACAAGGAAAACATATAGGATGTGTTTAATTAAGTGGGAGCTGGGGGAAATCTGTCATGAGCTAAGGCAAACAGATTGCTAAGGGTTGGTAAAACAAAAATACTCTGTGTATCCAGCTAGTTCAGAGAATAAGCTTAGTACAGAGATAAAACAATTCATAGGTGAAATTTTATTTTATTGTTTATTATTAGTTTATTATATATTATAATGGGGTTTTTTAATTAAAAAAAAAAAAGCTAGATGAAGTAAAACACAGGTAATAAAATCAGATCTTGACACCAATGGTATACCATAGTATGTGGCCATAAACTACAGAAAAGAGAGTATAAGTCATAAAAGTGAAAGAATTTTTTTTTATAACAAAGAAAATGTTTTAAGGAATCTAGTCAGACTGAAATTCTTACTGGAAAAGACTATACACTGAAACTGTCTGGCAGTAAGAATGTAAGTATATGAGTAGAGTCGCCCATCAGTCACCAGAGAAAGAAGACTGAGTGCTTAATGTTGAGAGGTGAAATACTAAACATGGGGACCTCCATTATTCATAAATAAATCGATATAATAGCACAAAGGAAAGAAAGGTTAGAGAACCAATTTATAGAAACACAGTATGACTGCTTTTCAGAACTATCAGATCCTGAACATCCAAGAAGAGAGGCTGCTCTCTACATAATATTATGCAGGGTACAAGAGGAGTAAGCTCAAGAAGAGGCAGTCAATGAACCAACAGAGAATATGGACTGCTCTTACAGAACAGAAAACTCTATCTTGGAGTGCAATGGTTATGACTTAGGAGGTCTTAATGGGCAAGGAGCTCACCACAAACGCTCAAGGTAAAAGCGTGATAAAATGGGAGAAAGGATTAGAAATAAGGAATCCGTTCAACCTCTGGGTACAGCATCATTGAAACCACTAGTATATCTAATTCTGATGTTCACATTTAAAGCTGTTGAAAGATTAGATTGGGAGCAGAAAAGAGCCATAAAAAGTATATGAGGAGAGAAGAACATGTAACTGGCAAACTTAAACAGCTCAATTGTGGGGCAACTCGATAAATACTTTCACAAGGGGAAAATATCAACCAACACTTTTTAATCTAGCAGAGACAGAAGAAAGACTAAGGGCTGAAAAATGAAAGTGATTCAAACCAGAAATGAAACACACATTTTTTAACAGCAGTGATGATTAAATTTGGGAACAAACTACCACCTGAAGTGATGGATTTTGCAACTCTTGACATCTGGAACCTATGTTCCTGTGAAAAGTTCAAGTTTTGATAAATAAGAATTTTTTTCCCCTGAAAAACAATTTTGTCAGAAAATTCTTAGCCACTATTTGGATTTCTTGTCTATTTTAAAGCGCCAGAGAAACAGCTTTGTGCATTGAAAGTTGGTCAAAATGATAATTAAAAGCAGAATAATGGAATTCCTAGATAAGGAGCATGATATGGTAGGAGCTAATTATCACAGTGTCTGTAATAAAAATTTTGCATCACTAATATTTTAGAATTATTTGAACATATCTTTAGAATAATGATCAAAAGGGAACTGCTTGACATAATCTACTTGAACATTCAAAAGCCTTCTGACAGTCTTTCTGAGGCAGGGCCTGTTCCAGAAGAATCCTGCATGGCCAGATATTGTGGATGCTATAGAAAGCCAAAGCACAGACCAACATGCAAAGACTACACTAACAGCCAGACCACTGCTTAATATCACAAACAGGCATTTCACTACAAGCTTTGGCTTTTATGTGGAGGTGCTAAGTGGCATTATTCCAAGTATAATTTTTGTAATTGCAATCAAGGCACCAAATACTCTTGCATAAGTGCTTTTAATACACTACAGGAATGAAATACGACACATAAGGCACTGGCAACTTGTAGAGCATCATCAAACATACCACGATCATTAACAAATGTGCCAAGAAAGGCTAGTACATCTGTATGCAATTCAAGTGGAGGAGTTGGGCTCCACATTTTTTTTTTTTTTGGAGTAAAATACTTTAGAAGACTCCAGCTTATCCTGAGTCAATAGAATGTAAAGCATCACTGAAAAACATATCCTCTTGGGATTTTTCATCGGACTGAGAATTGTGGCACTTCTCAGTAAATGGTCAGGCTTATCAGTGTTGTGAGTAAGCATCAGTTAGCTCTCAAACAAGTTGACTCTGTTAATTTTTCTCAGAACTGTGTGTAATATTCTCCTGGCAAGGAACAACTCTTTTAGTAGACTGCAGCAGAAATTTTTGAAAAGAAGCTTGCCTCAGCTCTGATCCAAAACCCAAAAGAGATCTAGAATAGATTAGATGGCTGTAGAAAGATCTGCTTTTTGACTACAAACCCTGGATCACTTGGAGTTAAAGGGATACAAGAAAAACAAATTTCTCCTTTTCAGATCACAGCAGATGCACTAATTGTAAGAAATCGTTCTTCTTAATACTTGTTTACCTACTTCAAATTACATCAGTAGCTTCAAGTATATTTTTGACCTGTGAGTGGTTAATGACATCAATATTTGCAATACATTTTCATACCTTTATAAAGATCCTTTCTTTATTTCTACCATGTAGCTTTTCTCTTTATATTGCTAGATGAGACCTAGCAGCATTGTGGTGAGATCTTCATTAGCATTCAAATAAAAATTCATTGTTTGCTTGTACAGTGGGGAGATGAGTTCAGCGTTGACTGTTCAGTGTTCACCGTTACCATCAGAAGTGTTTACATTCATATCTATGTTTCATTTTCTTTTGACAGAACATAACAAAGCACAAGAAAGGCTGCACTGGATCAGATCGAAGGTTCCTCTATTGCAGCATCTGGTTTTCAATACAGATGCCCAGAGAAGGAGTTTAAGAACATACCAGGCATGCAGCGGTTCTTTCTTGGACTATTATTCTGTTTTCCAACAATATGTGTCTTGGAACTTTTTGAGCCACAAGCCCTGGTTTTACTATTTAACAGGTTATGCTTTAACTTCTCTCCATTAACTTCTCCTGTTACCCCCAGAGCCCAAGTAAACTTTGAGCATCTGTAATATCCTACAGCAAGGGATTTTACAGCTTAATTACAAGTTTTGTAAAGAACCATCAACCAGATTAAATTGATTTCTAGTTGTTGCTTTGGAAGAGACACTAAAGGGGCTTCTCAGTTTGGAGCGAAGGCAGCGAGGGGGATACGTGTGAGACTTACAAAATCATGGTCACAGCCACAATAGACGGACAGTGCAGGCAGATGGACCACTGGTCTTACCCACTAGAGCATTTCTTATGTTGTTATGACCAGGTGATCTTAGTTGCATCTTCAGGACCCTTTCAAGAGCTCTAACAAATCTGTGAAATGTGGTTTCTCACTAGAAAAACTTTCCCTAATGTGATGGGTTTTATCCATTTAATCATTCTATTCTTGTTATTTCTGCTCACTGCTCAGTACAGACTCCTGTGTGACAGTCCGCAGTTCTCCACTTCGCTCCTGGGGACCTTCTCGGGGATTGTTGTCACATTTACCATCTTCCATCCCTCCTGCAGGGATACTGATTTAAGTGATGGGTTACACACTATAGTAGCTCCATAATTGCATATTTGTTTTCTTCCAGAGCTCCTGAGTGATTACCATATGGTCTTGGCAATTTCTGACTCTTCATCTTATCAATTAGTCCTAAAATGCATTTTAATGTCATTTAATTTGAGACAGTTCCTTACATTTGTCCCCGTAAGTTTAGCTCTCGTGGGGGAATAACCTACCTCAACCATAGTGAGCACCAACACAAAGCTTCAGTTTACTTTTCAACAGCAGTTTTTCTGTCTTACAGTAATCCTTTTAGAGACTCGTCATCTGTTGACCAAACCTCTGGAAAAGTATCTGATTCTGGCAATTTCAAAAATATTTTTATGAGTATTTTTATTATTCCTTTAGTGAGTTGGCACCTTAAAATTTTCCTGTGCCTGCCCACAGACTTAGCTTCACAGTTAATGCCTTTTTTTTTTTTTTAAATAGTTTCTTTATTTGCTCAGAAATCCCTGATTATGAATACTCTCTTCCACTCTGCTGTTAGAATATTGCCTTTTTGGTCCCTTGTAGAATTATTTCACTTAGAGCTTCAGATACACTTTTTTTATCTAGTTTCTCATCTTTTGCATCCTTATAGCAGCTGCTTTAATTTCCTTTTAAGAAGCTCCCGCACTTTTGAGTAGGTCCCATTTTTAAGTTAGGTATTACTGTGAGGTAGTTGTGGGGGAAAATCAAATACTCCTAAGATACTCTGTCATGAAACCCTCTGAAAAAAAAGATAGGTATCCACCAAGGTGTTTTCAAAGAAGGGAGGCTTTGGAGGAAAGAGGATATCTAACACCTCCAGCTGGAAGGGGAAGGATGGGGAGGACTCCGCCACGGCACTGCAGGGAGCAGGGATGGATGCTGGGTGAGGCAGGCAGATGAACCTCTAGCACCAAGCTTTCAAAAGGGCCTGCCAGAAGGCTGTATCAGGGCCAGGTAAAAGACAGGTAGGGAATATGGAGAAGCAACTCCCAAAGGAGGATTCATTCAAGCAGGAATGCACCTGTGTCAGCAGAATGATGCAAACTCCCTCATTCAGAGGCGGGAGGTGGAAAGATCCTCCATTATTACAGGCTCGCTATACTCACACAGGTGGTGTACATGGAGCAGAGCTGTCATACATGGCCTTTCTTCAGCATGCTGGATCACTCTTCTGCTAGGCAGGCTTTGGGGAGGTTGCAGGGAGCTTGGGGTGAAAGTCCATGTGCATTTCCCTACACCATGGCTCCCACCTCTGCTGTAGTGCTCAGTACCCTTGTGGCTTACAGGAATTAATGATTCACAGATGATAGAAAAGCTGTGTTGCTTTTCTGGGTGGCTGGCATCCGGCTCACCTGGAAGAAATGGTCTCACCAAAAAAAGAGGGGCCAGCTCCCATGGGATGTAGCATGGGCCATGCACATTTCTCTGCAAGGGCAAGCATGCAGGCAGGACAGCTCTCTGGTTGCTATGTCACTGGCTGGTGTCATCCCACACTTGGATGTGACAGCAGTTGGTCAACCTCAGGGTACTTAGGGTACTTAGGCTGCCTGTCTGTCCAGGCAGCTTTCTGCTCACAGATGTAGGTGTCCCAGCACAACAGCACCCTGTCTGTGAGGATAGGCTCCCTCCTCACACAGACAAGGTTTACAAAATGCAATGTAAATGGAATAGAAAGCAGGCAGCTGGCAGAACCCAGGCAGGCCTGCAGATCCACGACAACTCACAGAGACAAATCTACCAGATGTTTCATCATCACAAGGGAGCCACACGCCTGTCCTACTGCAGAAATTGTGTTTTGCCTCCTGTTGTGTTGGCTTCCTGCAAGAACGCTGGAAAATGGTGGTGGTTTGAGAGTTACTTTCCCTTCCTAAAACTGGTGCTACCATAGGTTTGTGTAGTTAGTGAATATCAACAGGAAATAAATCAGAGCTTGGAGAAATGCTGTTCTCCACTCTTCCTCCAGTGTGGCTTGTTTACACTGCTGCGTTGCAATCTGAAAAATGCCATCTATAATGAATACTAAATAGTGGGAGTCTTTTTCTCAGCAGTGTGTTACTAAACCTGATTGCTGTGCCGTATAATATGCTGGGAGAGAGCAGTGGCTTGGCTGTGTTTCTCCGTTTCATGCAGTCATAGAAACTGTCAAGCTTAGGTGCCTCTGTGATCTCCAAGCAGCATGTCTCCCTACACCCTTTCCTAGCTACCAATTTATTTTTAAAATGTTCCATTGTTACTGTAGCTCAGTTCTTTCAGCCAATTTTAATGTCATTATTATTTCTGTCTCTTTAAAATTTATCTACTTATGCAATTTTAATCTTTTTTTTTTCCAAACCAATTCATAGTAATATGTTAACAGCTGCCTTGTAGTGGAAGTCACCTAGAGTTAATACTCAAAAGTCCTCACTATTAAGAAATGACTCACATTTGTGTTCTAAAATCTGTACTGCGTTGCCTTGGACACCCGTCCTCAGTAGATTCACGCTTCATCACCAAGACCATTTCTGACCTTGTGGTGAGTACCTGCCTGTGGAGGGTACATGCAAAACCAAAGGATGCCAGAAAGCAAGAACACTTTTCCACACAAGAATGACTTCTAGAGTACTTCTACAGCTCCTTAAGCTTAAAGGACCAGGAAGTAGAAGGGGATCTATATTGCAGAAGATGGTGAAAAAAAGGGATGAAAGAAGAAAGAGTTGTAACAGGGCCCCCGCACACACTTCAAAATTCCTACAGCCAACATGGAATACATCTGCCTTTATTTTGGGAGTTTGATGACACTTTTGATTTTCCTCCTCTGCCAGCAGTTCCACCTTCCAAACACCAAACAGTTCGAGGCACGACCATGATGGTAATTCTACATAACAAAATGCACAGCTGAAATGGTACTGACCCAAAGGCTTGTTAACGCACGGCATAGGTAAAGAGTTTGTTGGGTGCTATTTTTTTGCCCTTTAGAATACTGAATTCAGGCAAAATCATAGTTTCTGAAAAACAGCAAATGATTCGTACCAATGCAATGCATATTCTTTCTTCCTTGACTCATACACTGCAGTGTTCATATAAATATACATACACTTCCTATACACACACTATCAAACGCTCCAGCAGAAGTGCTACAAGACAAAGTATAACACCTTGTTTCAGTAAGACCAAACTTACAGTCACGTGGGCACACTGAACAGGAGATACTAAAACTTATCACGCATGCACTTCTTGTTGAGCTGTGCAAAGGTCATTCTGTTCTATGAATAAGCCCGTGTCAACAGTGAGCATATATTAGAGTTCAGAAAACACTTTGCTGAGGAGATCCAGGCTTTCTGGGTTAAAAGGTTATGAAATTTTGTCTAATCTCTATTTCTATTTTCTTAGATGTTCACTACCAATCTATTATAGGCAAAGAAGTCAGTGCAGCCCAAAATTAAGGTTTCCCAACTTCTTCTTTTACATGACCCCGACCATATTTCTACAAGACTGTTCAGACTTGTAGCTCAAACTGTTCAGAATTCTCTCAAGCTAGCCTGAAATTTAATTTTTAAATTAAGCTGATTTGCATCATAATTTCTCAGACTGAAATAAAATTATTTATTTTTGTGAAAACGTTCCTTCCACCACTCTCTTGAGAACCTTTTGTGTCTCTCTGCTTTATCACAGGAATTTCACATTTGGCACAGGGTTTCTCCTGGTGAGAAGTTTGTATCTGTTGCCTTCACCACTGTCCCCAAAGCTCTTACACTTTCAAATAACTGGAACCACTAGCAGTCATCTTCTACAAGTCAAACAGAATAACTAAGATACCAAAAGATTTAATGTCCAGGAAAAGAAAAACACCAGAATAACGTGAATGATTTCTAAGTGCATAGAAACTAATAAGGAGATGAGTACTCGTCACATGAATTCCTCGAGAACAAAACAAGCTGACCAAATCTAATTTCCCTCTCCGATGGATGAGACTTTGTGAACAGGGAAGAAGCAGCAGATAACACATACCTCAATGTCACTGAGGCTCCTGACATTATCCCACATGACATTCGTGAGGGAAAGAATGCCCTGGCTGAAGTCACAACACAAATCTGTTTGGAATCCGCACTCTGAGAGTAGTTTCCAAGGGTTCACTGTGAAATTTAAAAGGACAAATTGAATGGTTACTCAGCTCTTCATAAATTCCATTCAGTATTTTATTGATAGCCTGGATGAGGGAATGGACTGTGTGTTTATTAAATCTGCCAAGATTAAATCTGCGAAGAGTGGCTACAAATACATGGGGGATAAAAGTATTAAGAACTTTTGACAGCTCAGACAAGTTGTCTATAAATATAGGAGTAAAAATTGTGAATTGTAAAAAGTGCAGCGTTTTAACTTAGGCAGGAGTAAAGTGCACAAATATGGGATAGATACCAGCTTGGCAGAAAGCAGTCTGGAAAAAAAAAATCTGAAGGTTCTCACAAGCTGAACAGGGGTTATTGTCCTGGGCGAAGAGAAAACACTACACAGATATATTAACAGAAGAGTTACCTGCAAGACATCTTGCAGGTCCTTTCACTGGACTCAGTATTAGTAACACCTCAGTGCAGAGGCACATCCAGTCTTGGGTACTGCTCCTCAAGAAAGGTTGACAGGCTAAGCAGCAAGAATAACAACAATGGTTAGAAGTCTGGAAAACATGACCTGATTCAAGAGACTGAAAACAGGAGAAAACAGGAGGTGCTCGAAAGAAAGACCATGGAGAGATGCAATAACAGTCCTGACAGAGTCAGGATCGGTGCAGTAACAGTCCTGTAGCAGATAAAAATCTCCTACAAAATGGAAGAGAAACAACAGTTCTGCATATGCCAAGAATGTCACAAGTGGATCTGATTCTGCTGTGGAAGAAAGACAAAGTGATCAGCTGAGATTTCTTCCCGCTTCATTTTTCAATGATTTTGTGCTCAGCTGATGCTGATTAGAGTTTGTCTGTACTCAATTTGTCCTGACGTACCCCAGTGACTTCATACAGTAATTGCTCATGCACATTTACATCGTTTCTGCATTAACATCATCATTGTTACAGTGTTATACATTCATCTTGCCATCTTAAGACTATCTGTCTTACAAATACCTTATCAAAATGCTATTTGCCAAACCAGCTTGACTCACAACTCATTAATCAAAAGCCATTTTAATAATTAGTCCTCAAATAGTAAATTCAATAAAATCTTTGTATCTTGATTTTCCTTTCTAACTAGTGCAATGGGCAAAAGAGCTTGTAATCATTTGGCACCGCTATTCTCACTATTTCTG